>VZTN01001859.1:0-81201 GCA_013400515.1 Erpornis zantholeuca | reverse complement strand
CCCCCGCCCCAGCCGCCCCAGCCGCTCGGTGATAGCCCGGGGTGCAGCGGGGAGCGGGGCTGGCCCGGGGTATAGCTCTTATCGGTGCTCCCGCAGGCTGCCGTCTCCAGAGGTGATAAGAGTACGTGGAGATAGGCTCAGATGTTTTCAGTGCTCCACTGCCAAAATAAACGGGTGATAGAGAATTCAGTTAAATTAGCCGAATTTAGCGGTTGCTGCTTTACTTGTTTGTATCATCTCAAAAACGCTGCTGCCGAGCAAGGTCTCTCTCCCGCAAACCGGGCCCTTAAATACTACAGCAAGTGCTTTGTGCCTGTGTCCACAACTGCTTCTGCCAGGCAGAGCTGCTTTTTGTTAGGGGTTAATTTATTCCAATTACAGAAGAAGATCGCGTAAGTAGGAGGGGATTTTGGGTGGTGAGAAGTACATTCTTTAACTAGGCAGCTAATATCAGTGTTCAGCCTGTCTTGGTGTTTTGCTGTGACTTTTAGATATAAATCACTTTTAAATACAGTGAGTGTTTCTAGTGGGAATGTGAAGGACACTTAGATTTGGACAGTAGTGTAGTTCTGGTACAAGGTTGTTTTAGCTCTTTGTGCAATCTGTTATTTTTTTTCTGCCTTGGTTATGTTTAGCTTTCTGTAACCTTTAGGAAGAGGATCTTCCCATGGGCTCATCTGGTGAATCTGACTTGGCCTCTGTGAATCATGTGTGACTCTAGGCAACAAAAGAAAAAGCAGTAAACACCTGACCTGTTCTTCCTTGCCCGTGCAGTCAAACTTTTCAGACTGTAAATGTTATTGAATGTACAGTAATCCCTGAAGGGAGCCTGCACTCCTCAGGCCTGTGCTTAAGGAAGACAACAGGGTTACTTTGCTGAGTGATACTCAATTGTCATAAGAACAAAGTTCAGTTCCTGCCTTGTTACCTTGCTCGTTTCTCTGAGAGTATGTGTTTCGATCTCCAGTATGCGTGCATTGGGAGTTTCTTTCTTTCTTTCTTTGTATAATTTTCAAGGGAATTTTAGATTTCGAATACCAAGTTACTTACATAGCTCTAATGCCCGTTCTTTCCATGCCTAATGTGGGTATTTTAGGATGATGAAAGGTAGGTGCTTTTCCCAAGCTGCCTGTTATCACAGACCATTTGAGGCACTAGCCCCAAAGGCTATGCAGGGCCTTTAAATTGTTTTGTAAAATAGGTCCGTTTTACTCTCATGTAAAACATGGACCATGTAATCCACGTGTGTATGAAAGTAACAGGTGTTTTTTACTCATCTCGGCAGGTCGAGGTGGAGACCTTGTGGAGTGCTTTTTCCAGTAGCTAGCTTTGGCCATGGGTTGGTGAGTGTGGCTTGTGGAAGCTGCTGCCATGGTGGATAAAAGAAGGTCGACTCAAACCACCTTTTACTTGGGTATGAGACTGCCTGTAGGATGTGTGCAACCAGCACACTTCAGGAGACCCGCTCGGCTCCCTGTCACAGTCCGTCAGTCACTGGCAGGCTATGGTCTCTAATGTGCTGCTGTCCCAACTCCAGTGTACAACCATGCTGATGGAAGTTAGCTGAGTCTCTTTATTTTAAAGCTGATAAATATCTAGTAACTTCTCTACTAATATACGGTAGCTAGTTCTGTTTCTGTTTGAACTCTAACTGCCTTCTATTTTTTAATTTACTTTCACAGTAATTAAGTATTGTTTCATATCCTCGGGGTGTGCTTATAAAGATATGTGTCTTTCCTGCCTGCACTGACAAGCATGTTCTTCCCCACTAGCCTTTTCTCTCTTTACATATGTTTCTTGGGTTTGTAGCTCTGTAGAGGGGAATCTGAACTCTCTTGTGTTATTTGTTTTGGTTTTGGTGCTGGTTTCTACATCCTGTGCAGTTACCCTGGCCTCATACAGGGGGTTGTTGGTGATAGGACACAGCAGAGGTGGAAGCTCCCACTGAAGGCAGAGTATCTCAGAGCTGCTTAGCACTGGCTGGAGTTTGCAGACAGGAGGCAAGAGAGTGACCCTGGAGAGCCTTCTGTGGCAGCTGATTGTGGGACTCTTGGAGGATTTGTTGGTGTTGGTGATGCCCCTGATTCGAGATAAGATAAACTGTTTGACTTGGTGCAGAGTTCAAGTTTTAGGCTGTGGCCTTATTGAAGTGCACGCAGTTGATCCTTGCCCTGCGTGGATGCACACAGAGCTGCCTGAGCAGTGTCCACGGTCCAGGCTTTCCAGGCCATCGAGTAGCTCCACCAGTCAGTGTAAGAAACTGGTTGCAGTTGTTCTGGTGCTAGGAACGTTTTCCTTCTGCTAGGAAGATTTTATTTTGTCAGTTTGCTATTCAGAACCTGATTCCAAGACTTGTTTGGATTGCTGAGTTTGATCGGATGGGTTGAGGTGACTCAGTAACGACATGGCCCTTCCAGAGTGTGGTCATGGCACTGTAACTGTTTATAGCTGCTCTGTAATGGTCTGCAAAGTAGTGGCTGTGTTGTCCAGTACTCCTTGCACAATATCTTAGGCTGTTGCTTATGATTCTGTCAGATTCTTTTTTCGGTTTGATCTTTCTACCCCTGCCTTTATTTGTCATATCTCTGTTTTTGAAGTTGTTTTTTTTTTCCCCTGAATTTTGCTTTTTTTTTAGGACATAAGTGATAGGGTGTCATTTAAACTCTACAGACGTGAAGCCATTCTGCAACAGAATTTCTTGTCAACCATTTCCATAAGGAGACATTAGTCAGTGTGCAATAATTTAAGCCTTGTCAGATAGTTCCAGTGCTTGCCTATGAATAAAACCAGCCTTTTATTTCTAAGTAGGTTCCACTGACTGCTACTGCTTGTAAAAGACTTTGACATCTTTCATTTAGAAAAAGAAGTACAAAGAATTATCCTGTGATCCTATGATAAACACATGAGCCCTTCTTTATGGATCATCAGGGATGAGAAATGTGAATTTGGCATCCCCTCCGTCTTTGAAATAAAGCCAGCATGTTAAGTTGGGTACACAGGGCAAAGAGATGGACAGTGGGGTCTGAATAGTGTTTTGAAAACCAAATACACCTTGCTTTAATAGGAATCTCAGCTCCACAGTGATTGTGCACCCAGTTAACCAAAGTGTGGCAATGTCATGTGTCCTGTGGGAAGTTTTTTATCTTCCCTTGACTTTTGTGTGTGGAAATGAGACACTAATCAGCTTGGTGTCACTAACCAGCTTTGGTCAGCTGCCACCCTTGGTTTTTGCCAAGGAATTGCTCTGCTTATGTTCCAGTTATCACATGGCTTCCTCCAAGCCCAGAGTTCTCTAACTAGACTGCAGATCTTTACCTCAAGCTTACGTTCTGTGTCAGTGTGTTCAGTGCTCTTGAGCAGCAACAGATTCTGCTGCTCATTTGCAGTGAGCTGTTTTGGAAAACGTGGCTAAAGTTCTGGTGTGATAGCAGGGTGCTTTTACTTTAAACATCCTCCTGGTCCACTGCTTTAATGTGTGGTAACTTACTGGTAAAAATCTTCAGTTTTTTGCAAGACTTGAAGCTAAGCTCCCATAAATGTGTCTGAAGATACTTTTAATGGGAACACATAAATCATTCAAAAATTCATCTTCAAAGTGCTTAGTTCTTACATGTAGGTGTTTTGGCAAAGTCCAGAGATAAGATAAAATTAGTCACATAATAAATTAGACACGACAGCTAAATAGGACCCACAGAAACATGTCCAAATAGCATTAAAATTATCTTAAGAACTTCTGCTGGCAGAAGTGTGGGTAAATGGCACTGTTATGGTGGTGAAAGTGAATTTTTTTTGCATAAACTCTGTAGCACAAGTGTGTTCAGCATGTTTTGTGTTGCCTAAAAGCCACAGAAAGAAGTCATAGAAGAGGCAGCCTGGGGTGGAGTTGAGGCAGAACCTCTGGATTGTTTCAGAGAAAAGAAAGTAACGTGAGAATAGCAATACTGATGTCAGTGAACTGTCTTTCTGGTGATTTGTTAACTATTCTCTTGCTGAAAATGGGATGGAGACTGGATCTTTGATGTAGTTGCATTTTGATGAGGAGGAGTTTTTTCTGTTCTGCTGGCATCTGTTTTCCCCTCTTTGAAAAGTATGATGTGTAAATTTGGAGATATTAAATGTGTCCTATCAATGCTAAATATGTCAGTAATTGTTGCTGTTTCAGAAAGGGTACTTGTGGGATCCACAGCAATGGTTGTGGTTTTCAGTGCACATCCTAAAAGAGGTGTTAGCAGATGGGTCATGCCTTAGAAGTCCTGGGAGGTTTTTTGTTGTTCTTTCCTTCCTTTTCTTTTTTTATTTTTTTTCTGTTTGAGCAATCAGCAATTAACACAGCACGAATTGCAGTGCTAAATTCCAGAATTCTTTTCTCAAATATACAGCTGTGTAGAGAAGTGGACTCTTGCTTCAGATAAGGAAAGATAAGAGTTTGGCATGTGAAAAATGAGAGTGGGAAAGTGCTTTGTGACATAGTTAGCTGTTTATAATAGCTGGGTGGGTGAAGGAGGTGGTGTATATACTTTCTTTATACCCTGTAAGCAAAGGATTTTTTCTGAGAAGCTCGTTTTCCTGGAGCCTGTGGCCAATACCTCTAGTTTCTTTATGAGTTTGTAGTGTAGTAAGGTTTAATTTGTTAAAATGCTTGTCTGGGAAAAAAAAAGTTCTTGTTGCTGCATAAACTGCTACTTTTGCTAAGCATGTCTCATACTTCTTCTAATTTGTGCAGTGATTAGGACCGAACTGGAGAGGCTGCAGCTGTCCAGTACCAAGGGGATTGTGGTGCCAGCTGCTGGTGAACAGGAGACTTAGCTAAATTTAGGAAAACATGGGCCTTTTTGTGGGTTCTGTGGTATTTCAGTTATTTGAAAAAGCTCTGGGAAGAATCTTTGTGATATGTCTAAGCGAAGTGAAAGCAGCTCCCGTACCCATGTGTGCGTGGGTCTGCATGTTGCAAAATACTAACAGAAGATTGTTAAAAAAAACCCAAACAACCTTCTGTTGGTCTTCTGCAGCTGCAGATTTTTTGTGTTTTGGAGAACACCTGCACTAGAAGGCTACGCAGTTGTACATGAAAAGACATGGATTTTTCCATCTCTGCCAGTGCTTGCTAAGTGACCATTTCAAACTTGAGTTGAGACTAAGTTTAGGAATATTTTAAAAATGCTGAAGTTATATCTTCTGTACAATCTCTGAACTTTTCTAAAGAATTTTAAACACATTTTTGGGTGCCTTGTGTTTGAATTACATCTCTCTTTCTCATGTGTAAAATTGATCTCTGTGTGTTATTTAATGTCCCCTTACAAATTTCTTCAGTGTTTCACTTCCTCCAAGTAGATAGTGACATCTGCTTTCTTTTCCCTGCTACAACAAAATTAAAGCATAAGTTTTTGCATGCTTTTCAATGTAAAATTTAATTTTGGCTTTTGCTCTAAAGTTCTGTGTAGAATGAAGACTAAGGTAGTTTGCAGTCTCATTGACTAGGAAATGTAGCCAAACATAATAAATGCTGTTGGCTGAGGCTGGCAACAACCACCTTGAAAAAGATCAGAGTTAGTAATCCCTGCCTTGTTTTGAAGTGCCTGTAGCAGGATGGGGGATAGCCAGTGCCACAGGGAGAGGAAAGCTGCATTTGGTGAGTTTCCCTTTCCAACACCAAGTTAAGGATTTATCTCTGTTTTTGATTGTGATGCAACAAATAATGTGTGGACTGCTTTAAATTACAGAAAAATTGCTATTAGCACCAATATGTGGAGCGAGATTTCTTTGATCAAAGGGTCTGTGTCTTCAACTTGTTGGTTCAAGGTTATTCTTTAAATACTTTCTTCTGTGACCTGAATTACAAAGAAAAAAATGCACCATTTTAAGACATGGTTTAAAGCCTTTTTGAATTACATTTTCAGGGTGTTTCCTTTGTCTTCAGTAACATCTGAATCAGAAATTTTGCATCTCTTCATTGTACTAAGATGATTTTTATTCTCAAATAATAAAGTTTCAGGGTTTTTTTTTGGTGGTTTTTTTTTTTGATTTAGTAAAACCTCTTTTCTTAATTATTAGTTTTCAATAGTCAACTGTTTAAATGCTGCCAAGTGATCCCTTAGCAATGAGTAGTACTGTTCTTGTGTTCTTGTTCTTTCAGTTGAGCTGCTTTGGATGATTTCTTTCAGCATACTTGGATTTTGTCATGCATGGAGGACTGTGCATCTTTCACAGTGGCTGCTGTAGTGATTGCCAAGAAAACAATATCTTTGTTTGAATGCAAAATACATAGACAAAAAATATTAAGTCTTTTCACAGACTCAAATATTTGACAGTTTATATGTCTGGTGTTAAATTTAAAAAGTCTACACAAAAATACAGCTCTTATAATGACTGTAGGGTAAGCACCTCTGGATTTTGAATATGACAGCATTTTTTATACTGTAACTGCATGTAGATATATATGTAACTGTATCTGGAGGTTATTTTGTAGCCTGTTTACTGCCTGTTTGTCCCCAGTGGCTTTTATTTTGAACACTGTTTCACAAGTTTAAAACTCTCATTTCTGAACCATAAAAAGAATTTCCTGGAGAGGATGGAGTAGCATTTTTTTTCCTAACAGGCTTTTAATAGGGCTTTAGATTTTGTGTTGGGGGAAAAGAAGGTTGTTTGCTTTCCAGCAGTCTTGAGTCATGTCTGAGCAGCTGAGGTACAGGTCAGAACAGTTCTGGGAATACTTTTTTTCAAAGTTTTTGTTGGTGTTAAAGGTACCTGGTAGAGTTCTTTCTAAATCATCTTTTGATCTTCTTTGTGCTCTGTAGGACAGAGAGATGGAACTTGACATGCCGAATAAAGTGCTAATTGCCCCAAAAAGCTTTTACTCAATTAGCTTATGGATGAATGGGGATGTTTGATAACTTGGCAGTTATGCTTTGCTGACTGGAGGCAGCTTTAGACTTGTTGGAAATGTAGATGAAATGGCATTTTGCTGAGCAGAAGATGAGAGGCCAGTGCCAGGCAGGGCTGGGCTAGGGATGAGGGAGGAGGTGGCTGGTACTGGTGAAGGGGTGGTTGTCATCCCACCTCTGTACTGATGGTCACAGTGCTGCTCCAGGAAGCTCCTTTGTGTGAGGCATGGTGTGCCAGCTTTTCCACAGGTGTCCACAGTTTGGGTTTGCCTAATGTCTCCTGGATTTTTGGCCCACAGGTCCATCCTCTTGAATGCAGAATGCTTAATTTGCCTCTTCCTCTCCACTCGAGTGACCTGCACTGTCCTAGAAGCCCAACTCTTTCATTGATTGGCATGTGGTCTGTACTGTCATGAGGATGCAATCTATCGATTCGTTTGAAAATGAGAATCAAAACTGTGAGCTGATGTTGGAGGCTGGTTTGCAGGGATTGTATAACAAGATCCTGGCAGAGGAGCAATGACGCAGAGCTGTGTAGGGCAGAGGCACTCTGTACTATGCATAGGTTCAAGGTAATTATGCCTCAACAAAACTATGTTTTTTTCTCACTACAGTCTAATTCCCAAGCTTCAGTTTCATCTCCTACGAACAGCCAGCAATTTCTTCTATTTATCTGAGGGATTTAGAACTTTGTTCAATCACTGCATTTACCCTCTTATCATGAAGCAGGTTAGACCATACAAACTTCTGACTTTCACTTCCATGTCAAAGGGAGAAAAGGCTTTATATGGTGTGCCATTAGAAGCTGCTCATTTGCTGAGTTAAGAAGGGCAAACTTGTTGATACTTGCTCCTGCATACTTTAAATTGCTGCTTGCTGCAGTAAAACACAGTTTTTATGCCCTGGAGTATAATTGTTTTCCATAAAATTATCTATAGCAATGTTTTATAACCCTGTCTCTGCTTGCAAGCTGAGGAGCCCTGAGCTTAGTTACTGTGTGCAAAGTCCACCTCTGGATTTCCATGTAGGAGGTCAGATCTGAGTCAGGACTAGGAGTAATTCAAGAGGATGGCATAGCTGCTGCTGTCTGATGGAGGACAGCACATCACTGTTTCTCCTCTGTGTTCTACCTTTGCATTCAGGAGCTTTGTCTTCCTGATCTTCTTCTTCAATAGTATAATTGATCTTACTTTTCCTACTACTTGCTGTAGTATATATTTGTGTCGAGAGCTGACACAAAGGTAGAAGTTTGTTAATAATCTTGCAGGCCTGATTTTGGAACCTACTGCTCCTGTATATTTTTGGCTTTGTTTCTGCTAAGGTTTTAACTATCCAGCCTGTGATTTCACAATGTGAAGTGTTTGGCAGTAGTACCACTTAACCAGCTTCCCTCAACAGGATCCCTTCCTTTCCCTTGGTTCCTGTTTGTGTTCTGCACCCTGTATTGAGGCACGGCTCTTTTGAGAGCATCACAAGCCAACCCTTGCTTCAGTTCCCACACGGAGCTTTTATCTTGACCTCTTTGCCTAGGCCGACACAAACCACTCACTCTTGATGTGTCTCTGTGTTCTAGGGAATGCAGTGACAGTGTCAGGGGTTAATTTCTCGGACATGGTAGCCAAACACGAAGGGAGGTATAGTTGAGCCATGTTTGGTAGATCCCAGTTTTATGTAACCACACAGTGGGATGATTATTTGCCTTGTGTTAAGATGCCTTTTAGCACACATGCAAGGAGCTTTAAAGCTGTAACTCAAGGCAACACAGGCAGAATGATTTAATTGCAGTATTTTGTCTTTGCCCTTTTAAGACAAGGTATTGTAGACTTTGGTAGAAGCATGTATTTAGCAGGAGCAAGCTCACTATTATACATCTTGGAGTGTTTTCTGATTTAGATTGTGTTCCAGCTGCCTAATTCCTGACTGGTGGAGCAGAAAAGTGATCTAATGTTCCCGATTGCTCCTTGAAGAGTTCCTGTAAGATAATGTGTTATACTCACTCTGCTCTGATGCTCTTGCAAACAGATGAACCTTTTGTAAAATGATGGTAAAAGCCACTGTGGCTTCTCCAGATATCTGACTTTGTCTTGGTGCTGTGTGAAATGTGTTGTGCTGTTTTGGGAGACTTGTAGGCTCTTTGTAAATGTATGTCAAAATATTTGTATTTTAGAAGTACAGTGGTTTGCTGTTTAATGTGTGCAGTGTCAGAGCTCCCTCCACCCTCTAAAATGTTCAGTGGGAAGGAGTGACTCCCTTTGCCTGGAGAAGTCTTATGCTGACTTGTACTTTCTGTAAGTATTATGACCAGAGTTACAGTGAGTTTTGGCTGTTTGTAGCACTTCGCTTTGAAAGGTCATCCTTGGATTTCAGCCTTGGACTATATACAGGCTTAATTTTTTTTTTTTTTTATTTTTTCCCTCCTCCTTAAAACACCCTCTCCCCTTCCTTTTTCCTTGGCTTAAAAAAACCCCTCTCATGATCTTTGTTTTTACATGGAACACAGTACTTCTCAAATATAAGAAATATCTGATGTTCAGCACTTTCTGTATGAGTTGAGTGACTTAGAACTAATGACATTCAGGATTTCACAATAAGCTTGTAACTGGTTACCAATGACTTTCTGCTGTCTTCCAGGAATGGATAGTAAATGTCTGTGAATGTATAGTGTGTAGTATGCCATGCATGGAATGTACATGCATTGAAATGTTCAAAGTAATTAAATCTCCTTTTTTTCTATTGTTTTCTGCATGTCTAGAGCATATTTAGCATCCTGGGTCTTACCTTATTTCTTTCCACTTGTTCCCTGTAGGAAGTTTTTTGAGCTGGTGGCAATACTGGCTCTTAGTGGTCATTGTTCCCATCTGCTTTTTCTCACTCCAAGGTTTGTGCCTGTACAATTGTTTCTCTGGCCTATGTTGAGCTGGAGGAGGGAGCAGGTATGTCCAAAATTGTGGTGTGTGTGTTTTTTTGACTTTTATTTTATTGTTCTCTCTTTTGTACTGTGAAGCCATAGTCACCTGAACATATATAGGGCTGAAAACAATTTTCTGTATTTGGTATCAGAGAGAAAGGTGAATTTGAATTGAACGTTGCATGGAATCTGCATGCTGGTCTCATAATTGTATGTTACAGTCTTTCAGAGAAAGTGAGAACATTTTATAGCAAGACAAGAGGCTTTCCCTGAGGCAGGGAAAATACCAGAGTGCTGCTCCCTGTATTTTGATAGAAGGTGTGCTGTATCTAAGGTGCCCTCATGCATGTGAAGGACAGTCGTGAGAAACGGTTTGGAGTCGTTCCACATGAAAGAACCTCTGAAGTGGATTACAGTGAAATACAAAGGCTGTTTTTATAGTGATTTTTTTCTCATCTGGCAATGACAAGTTATATTATGAAAGTTCCTAAGTGATGTGAATTCCTAAATCCATTTTCTCAAAAGTGACTTGGCATCTTTAATTACACAGGTATTCCCGATGACTGCACCTACCTCATCACCTAGATAAGTCTCAGTGATGTGTGTGTTGGTAGCCAGAGGACCACCTTGTGAATGGGCAGAATAATGGGGGTTCTGGTAATTATGAAGTGCTTAGAATCATTAAGTTAGTAATTCCTTGTGTATCTTATATAAACCTCCCATTTCATTCCGCTGTTGTTTTTTTTTTTTTTTTTGTGATCTTGCATGTGGTTCATCCATAAATGGGCCATCATATTCTAATGTATTGAAGATGGAAAGAAATAGATCAGTGTTTTCACTTGAAAGCTGGAATGCCTGCAGGGCTAACATCGCAGAGCTACACTTTTTGTGGCATTGGCAGGTTTAAAACCCTGTCTGATTCCACACTCAGCAAGCCTCAGGTTTGTGGCACACTTGTCTGAGTAAGTGTGCAAACAACTGCAATGTGCCTCTTAAATGTGGCTGGGCTTGGATTTGACAAGTAGCATTTTCTGTAAGATCCAATATCTGTCTGTTTTCTCTGTGTTGAAAGGATTATGAATGCCAGGATTATATCAGTGTCAGCTTAGCTTTCTGTGAGAAACTTGCTTCCTGGAAGAGATCAGTCCAGTTCAACATTGCAGCCAGCACTTTGTCAGAGCAGGTAGAAACAGTTCTTTTGGAAATTCAATATTATTAAAGTTGTCCAATCCTCAGGACTTCACAGAGGAGGCATTTTCTAAAGCATGTGCTGAGCTGGAAGAAGAATAATGGTAAATCAAGTTACCGAAAATGTCAAAGAGCTATTGCTAAAGGGTAAGTACTTTATGTTGATATTAGCACCTACAAAGAATTGTAGTGTTCTGAAACTATCAGTGTATCTTAACTGAAGTCAAAGTGCTTTCTGAAACACAGGATTATTAAATTGTTAAATCCTTCAAGTTCAATCCTTCAATTGTTCAATCCTTCAAGTTGTGTAGGATCAGTCAACTTTGTAAGGCTGTTCTCTAATCTTAGTTTTGCAAAGTACAGTAGAAGTCTGATAATAATGTCACACATGTTTATCTAGGGATAAATCCAAGATCTGTTCTTAATTGTATACTTAGTTTTGTACTCTGCTCCAGCCTAACTGTTGCATAGGGTGTTGTCTGGGAAAGTTTTGGCTGTTTCTTTCAAGCAGAGCACAAGCAAATGCCATCTTTTGAACTGTGAACTGGTTGAGAGGAATGAATATATTATCAATAATACAGCTTTCTGTTTTATTTTTTTGGTACAATTATGCTTTGTTTGTGTCACTTTTGTAGGTGCCATAACTGTTGCTGCTGGTAAATATGTACTGCAGTGTAGTATGTAATGAGTCTTAAGAATCACTCCTTTAGTAGCTGGGTAAAATTCAGTAAACCCAAAACTATATTGACTGTGTCAATTAACAGTGAAGTAAATAATGTTATGACATTGCACAGTAACATTATAATTGTGAATGAACAGCATGTATTATTAAAATACCCATGAATGTCAGTAGTTTGGTGTTTAAGCTGCAGTTTCTGATGGAAATGTGTGTGTGGAGCAGGCATGAGAGTATTAGGTGTTGCCAGTGTAACTGGTAGTTTGAGCCTGTGTTTAAAGCACAGAGGATCTCAGAGCTATCCAGGGAGGGATCTGTCCTTTCATTCTGCCCTGCTTTCCTCTCATAGGCCTTATTGTGCATGGGTTCTTATCTAGTGTGACTTTGGCCTTTATTTTCGTAAGATACTGGGGTTTTACAGCTTGTGCTTTCTGCCACCTTTGGTGAAAAAGACCTGGCAACCCAAGGTCTTGTGTGAACTGGCATGAACAGATTCCAATTAGTTATTTCATTAGCAGTGCCTGGTCTCTAGTGTGAATGTGTTTTATCTAACTAGATGCAATGCTGTTTATTTCCTGTTTTTCCTGTTCTGGTGTAAATACAATAATCCTATTAAAAAACCCCTGCACACCTAACACATCCCAGCCTCAAACCAAGAACTTAGTTGAGTTTTCAAGACATTTTGAGGATTTTTTTTTTCGGAGCTTGGAATGTCACTTTGCTACTTTTGAGTTTTTGCTACTGCAAAATAAAGATATTACTGTTTTCAGTTTTGAAAATTATGAAAGTTAAATCATGACTTTCTGTTTTTTTCATGAAAAAAAGTGCTTTGGGTAATATTGACTACTTTTTAGCTAAGGGGAAAATAAGTATTCTGTGTTATCAGATTCAGTAATGTCAGCTGCCTCTTCTGCTGCCATAAATGAGTTTGTAACCAGATTTTTCGTTTTAGAAGCTCCTTGTGTTTCTGGCTAGTTGTGTGTTGTCCATGGAGAAACAAGTGTTTCCAATAGGCTTTTTTCTTTTATCTCTTAAAGTTATCTTTACTTTGGACTGCTCCTGATGTTGGATTAGGATTTTTGCTAAATTGTTGAAAGCGAATAATTTAAGAAAAGCAGCAATGTCTGATTTCTGTTAATGAAATGTCAAGGTAATGATATCTGCAAAAGCATAATTGTGCATTGAATTATTTGGTACAGTCTCACGAATGAACCAAGAGAATGTTCCATAACAGTTCTGAGAATAAGTAAGAGTTTTGTTTAGTCCAGCTACATGAGAGGAAGCACATGAATAGAAGCAGATTTGGAATCAAATTGTTGTCTGCATGTTCCTTGGGTTATCCTAAAATGACAGTCTCTGGATATACTTCAGTACTCTCGAGTGCTTGGCTGCTGAAATGTGGAGATACCAGGGTTCTTGGACTGCTGTCGAAGTCCAGGGAGATGGTTGAGGTTTTTCTGTTTCTCAGCAATACTCAGACCTGCAGGTCTTGACAGTGTGTGGTGATGAGCAGAACACTCTGAACATTACACAGCCTTTGGGAGGAACAGTATGAGCGTTATCCTTATTGACATCTGGGAAATGGTGTCTCAAGAACTGTGTTAAAAAAACCCAAACCCACAAAGTGGGTGATTAAAATGGACATGGACAGCATTTTATATTCAAACTTTATCCATACGGCTGTGAACAAATGCCCTCAAAATAATGTGACTAATAAAACCTGATTATGCAATAATTTCTGTTTGGAGCAATCCCATTGTTTCTCTGTTTTTTTTTTTTTCCCAGTAGAATGCCTACCTTGGGCGTATTCATTTGCTTCTAGGTCTCGTGAGAACAGTTTAGTGTAGCAAATCTATCTTGATTTTGTGGTCAAAAATCAAAGTAAATTGTGTCTTAATTACCAGTTGTGTAGAAATTTACTGACACATGAAAATCTGAGAAATCATAAATGAAACAGAACAGAACTAACTTGCTTTCCAAAGCGGTATAAATTTCACCTACCTTAAGCCATCTATAAATTAGGGTTCTATTTAGGTTAGGCTCTCTTTAGAGGTAATTTGCAGCATGTCAAGGTGCATGCACAGGAGAGGCACTGCAGGGGTCAGCTAATTGAGGCATCTCTTTCTGAGTGAGAAGTGGGCCTGTGTGATTTGTTGGCTATAACTGCCTGCTGTTTAGATTGCTCATATTAAGGGCAACCCACAGCAGCTACTTGGATATCAACTCTGATTTCTAATCTTAGATTCCAGTGTTATTGGTAGGTGAAATATTATAAGTATGAATGGAATTTTTTTGTAATTACAAAAAAGTTAGATCCAGTAATGTTCTCTGTGTATGAAAATGGCTCAGTTTGCGCCCATAACTATCACAGGCTTTGTGGCCAGTAATTCTTGTGAAATAGTGTCTGAATAACAGCAAAACATGGTGTTAGCTGCTAGACAGGCTGTTTCATCACAGTGTTTGTTACTGTGGTGTACACAAAGGAGTCTCTACATGCATAGCACAATTACAAGTGAGATATTAACTCCTATGCTGCTCCACAAATTAAATTCCAGTGAGGGAGGAGTATTGGGCTGTCCTTTGAGCTGCTTTTCTAGGAAATATCTGCCATTTGTAAGTTATAAAGGGGTAAATAAACCAAGGTATTTCTTGGTTGAGCTGGGCATTTCAGTTCCAACTCTGACTTGTACTGTGATTTGCACTGAAATTATTTGAAGAAATTTAGCCCCTCACTTGACACTTAACACTCAGTGCTTGAGCCAGGGAGGATTCTGGCAGCCCTGCATGCCATCCTCACAGGTCACAGCAGTGTCTGGAGCTTTCCTGCCTCCAGAGAGTGTCTGAGGCTATGTTCCTCCTGAGGTGCTGTGAGCAGGGTGTACATGCCTCTGCCAGCTGGCATTAGCTCAGATATGATGTGCATGTAGAAGCAAAGTGGCAGAAGTTTCTTATCAAAGTTCAGCCCTGCTCAGAATTTGCTTTTCTTTATTGTTTTAACCTTGCAGTAGCTTAAGTGGCATTGCTCTGTTCGCTTTCCCTGTTATCTGTGTGGGCTGGACTAAAGCTGGTCAGGCTCTGTCCATCTGTGCCTTCAGCACATCTTGACTTGCCAGCCAAATAAAGTTTCCAGTAGAAGTAGGTGAGCATCTCTGAGTCATGTTGTGATGCAAAAATGTGTAGTTTTTTTAAGATGCACTAATTTCCGCTTCTTTACCTGAATGTGATGAAGTAGGGGAGTGGTGGGTTTTTGTAAGGGAGTTCAGAAACGGGCAGTAGAGGAGAATAAAACCTTGACAGGTCAAGTCATGCAACTGCTTTTGCCATCCTCCCAATGATTATTTCAATCTGGCTGAGTAGACCTTATTGTGAAGCTTCCTGGTCTTTTTACAATAGTCTCACTGTGCCTAATTGTTCAGTTTTCATTTATCCTCACTAATCTGTCTTTTAGTTACTTTCATATATGTCTTTTGTTTGTAATTCTCTCTAAATTCTGGCTTTCATCCCTCAGTTTACTAAAGAAAACACAATGGCTTGCACAAAAGACTTGCATTCAGCGTGCTCAGGCAGTGAAACTGTGTCTGTCTGGCCTAATCCTCCTTCAGAAGGAAATCAGTAACATGAATAGTGTCCTCCATGTTCTTAATCCTTTTTTATTTATGTATTTAAGTAAAGGCAACATTAACCTTTTGGAAAAGAACAAAATAAAACCAGTCAGTAGAATATCTGCTATGGGTTAGTCACAGTGTTTTTTCTTGGTTATGAGGCAAAAGTTTGGACATCCATTTATTGCTTTCTTTATGTTTCCTGAGCTTGTCTGTTGGTATGTGTGGCAGTATGCACACATGAGGGTTTTAGATTTTGTTCCATGGATCATCTTTGATGTTTTAAGGAACTCAGGTGATCCACAGGATAAGGAACAACGTGTTCTATGGACCTGTGCCCATATCTGAGTAGGGGAGCTCTAGAATGTTCAGGGAACTATGCTGGAGATGTTCAGGTAAACTGTATAGTGGAAGTGGTGGCTGCAAATAGAATTATCTGGTTCAGAAGAGAACTGGTAGCATTCAGAAATAAAATGCCTTAATTATCGAAAGATAATGAAGACTGAGAAGCAATGAAACAAGTGAAGAGGAAACATTAACCTACTTGGAATACAAGTAGGAATACTTGAATGCCTGAAAATTTGAGATTAATTAGGGACTAAGGCAAATAAATTATTCTCTGTTGCAGAGTGTTTAGCTCCCTCTTTAAGAAATGTTCCTTGCAAAGCAATCTTGCATGATGAAAACTAACACCACATAGCTACTGGCCAGGACCAAAGACTTGATAACTAAGAATGTGGAAAACTGTGCGCATGTCCCGGGATGGTGCTCGCCCAGGAGAGTTTGTGCTTCCGAATGTAAACCGCCCTCGGGTGAAGCTGGGGCAAGAATTCCCCAGAGTAGCTTTCCGAGGTCACATCCGCTCTCTTCCAAAACTGATGGAGATAACAGGCTCTTCCCATGCAAGTAAGTCTCTTTGAAGCTGCTGCTGTTGCTCGTTGGCAGAGAGAATATACTGGACAAATTTTTTCTTGCAGTGTGGTTTCTGCACTGTGCTGCAGTCTGGTCTGTTTTATCAAAGTACAGTTGTGATTCTTGTTGAGGAACAAGAACCTCTTGCTGGAGGTTTTACTCCTGAAATGGAAACACAGTGTCAGAAGAGAGAAGGTGAGAGAAATGATTTAGAACAAGTCTGTAAAGTAGAGATTGCATTCAACATGGAGCAATGGTGAAAGTGATTTTTGACTGTCATTTAATTAGCTGTATTTAAGTTAGCAGTGTAGTACTCTTGAGTTAGCACACATCTCTCAGCACCCTCTTCTGCTTATTGGTGAAGTGGAACTAGGATGTCATTGTAAAGAACTTGCATATGAACTTACACTCCTTCACTTCCTGTGGAAAGTGTACAGTGTGTGGGAGGGACTTTAAGGTGGCACTGCATTATATCAGCAGGAAGGTTCACTTTTATTTTTGCATTGTCTGCAGTAATTCATATGTATGTTATTTCAGGATAATGGAGCTAGTGCTGTGAATGTGGTAAAAAGCCAATTGTACTTCTCTATCACCTGAACCATCGAGAGGAGAATGTGCCCTAGCAATTGCAAAATCAATACTACATTTCCAGTCACTAGTTCTACTGAATTTTCTATTCAGTTTGGGCTTCCTGTGTGCAGGATGGTGTAAAAAGCAAGCATGCCAAGGGGTGGAATCTGGAAGGAAAAGGTTTGAGTGATTCTTGAACATGTAAATGGAAAATGAGAGAAAAGATGGAAGCTCATAGAGAGAGAAGGAGGTCTTCTGAACAGACCAACTGTGAAAAATTCACTGGTGGTAAAATGAAGATGCATCTAAAAAATATCAATTTAGTTGAAGATCCATCTTAAGTGACTGGTCCTTGTCAGGCTCAGAGAGATAAAGAAAGTAACCCTTCTTAACTAAGGAGAGGTTATGTGGATTATGGTAACAAGGGCATTTTGAAAGAGCAAAGCAATTATCATCTTGTTAAAAAAACTGAGATTGAATGTATGAATGTATCTTGGCAACAGTGGGATTTTGTACCTAAAAAGGTTGAGATTTTCTGTAAGCATTGCAAGTAAAAGAACGCCCTTTGTACTGACTTGAGACAGTGATAAGGCAGGGTTCCTGGTGGAAGAATGAAAACTATGAAAGCAAAGAATTGCTTTAAAAATCATTTGGTGATAACTGCCCCCCCCCCAGCTGATATTTCAAACATTCAGTCACCAGAGGATTTCCTATATAATGTATATAGGATTTCCTATATAGGGCATATAGGAATTGAGGAAACAAACCAAGGTTGCTCATGACCTTGCTGCGTTTGATAAGTGTAATGATGAGAAGATACTGCAGAGACCAGTGCAGTATTTCTATTGATGTCATAATTTGCACCATCATTTGTGTCCAGTTTAATGAGTAAAGGCAGATAACTCCATTTCCTCAGGAAAAATTGCAAATGTACTTTAACCACAACAGGATGGGGGGACTGCAGCACATACTGCAGCAAAATTGATCTGGTATATTCCAGTATAGGCATAACAAATAGAGCAAGCAGGCAGTTTTTGCAGACTTTTACCTTTTCTGAAGTTGATAACCATTTGATTTTGATTTTGTGTTTTTAAGCTTACTGATGTTTTTCTAGTAGTGTAAAAAATTATACAATTACAGCAAAGTGAGTGTGTCTTATGTGTAGGTGGGGTCAGCAGATAAGCTGAGCCTACTTGATCAAGGCAGCTGCTCATTAACATTTTGGGGTTAGTTGTCAGAGCTGTGAGAAAGGCAGTAGGCACATAGACACAGTATGCAGCTCTTCTCATATATTTTTGGTCAGCTAAGTATTTACTTACAGAAGCTTAAAAATCCCTCTATTCTTTGTGAATATTGTTTTTCCAACAGTTTTGTTCAAAGCACCTGTCAGCAATTTCCAGAAGATTGTGTGGCTTTCCATGCATCCCTTCCCCTCAGTAGGAGTAGGACTGAATGTTCTCATAACTGCCTTGTAACAATTACTTTTGCAACAGTGCAGTTTGTGCTGATCACTGTGTGTCAGGGAGGACTCTTCTCTTTGCCTGTTAGGTTAATTTTGTAAGTTGATTCAACTTTCAAAATGCAGAGATGTTTGCACGTGAATTGTATTTAAAATAATTTAGTGTAGCCTTGTTGAATTGATTACCATAATCATTGAAAAGATGCACAAAAAATCCAGCTGTTTGATCTCTTGATTTTGGTGTATTCAGTGTACAATATTTTGACTTGCCATATCTTCATTGAGATAATAATTTCTTTTTGTTTCATTTTTAACTTCTGTAGTGGTTACTTCTTTTGTAAATAGAAAAAAGTATTCCTTGGATTAATCCTTTCTTAACGAGGTGCTCTTGGAAATCATTCATTTGTATTGGCTGAGAGAGCAGGGAGTGAAGAGGTACAGGCAAAAGAAAAGTTTTGTTTGTTGAGCAGAGGGTAATGGGAGACATAGGTCCAAGAACTTCTGAAGATGGAAATCAATTTAATTTTTTTTTTTCCTCTCAGAGGTTGTTTTAAACTATAGTGCCCTTGTTGTTTTGTTGGTGGTTTTTTTTTTTAATTATTACTTGCTACAGAAAGCTCTACTAATCTTCCATGCTATCTTTTTTTAAAACATTGTTCATTGCATATGTTAATGCTCTGGTTTTAATGTACCTGATAGTAGGTTTTAATTCAAAAGGATAAAAGGACCCTGAAGAATGGACAGCTTAAATGTTCAAAATACTGTAAGGGTAAAAGCATGAGGGTGTTGAATGTCTGGGATTAGTGGGCATAGTGACTAACAAGCAGCCTTTAAAAACTAAAAAGCTGCTTTGTTTACTGTATTGTCATTAGAGAAGCTAGTCTTTGAAGTGTTCAGTCTTACTAAATGTATCTGATTGGGTTGGACATACAGCTCAAGGTTGCTGTTACCATCAGTAGTGATAGCTAAATGCTCAGGAACTGTCCTAGTGCTTGTCACTGTTCTGTGTAAGAAACAGTTACAGAAGTGAGCACTACAGAGTAAAGGCACACACAGCATTGTTGTTGTGACTCCACTCGTAAATTTTACTGTGAGGTGACTTTTTTATTCTATTTTAATGAAACAGAGGAATAGCAATAACTCTACCTTGAGAGTAACACCTTTGATATTGCTAACATTGATATTAAAAAGAGAGATATTAAAAAGAAACATCTACAATTAACCAGATGAATTGCTCCCTGTTGATTCATCAAGGTTACAAAGTCCTGTTCTCTGCTTATCAAAACCTTCTTTTTTTCTTCACAGGTCATGGCAACCATAAAGAAAACAGTCCTTTCCTGAACAGTTCAGAAGCTGGCAAGGGAGGTGATTACTATGACAGAAATCTGGCCTTGTTTGAGGTAATTTCTAGCTGGTTTTTGTACTTCTGATGTGATTTGTGGTTTTCCATGGTGGGAGGGATTGAGCACATCTTTCTCCCCCACATGCCTTTTTGTGAGTGTCCATCTGTTGTCAGAGGTAGCAGTAGGCAGAGAGCTGGTGTGTGATGGCAGAGCTCAGGGGGTGGGTCTGTGAGGCAGAGGTATAACTCTGTATAACTGTGTCCACCTGGAAGAAAGGAGGGGCAGACACTCATGCACTCATGCTGGAGGCCTTTTCCATAACTGATAGCACAGGACCACACCAGGTGTGCAGGCTCTTCTGTGGGACTAAGTAGAGGGAGGAGCATCCCAAAGGCCATGCTGCTCTGCTGAACGTGTCTCAACCCCTTTCTGGAAGTAATTGTAATCAGGTTTTTAAACATGTGGACTGCAGGTCAGATCAGAGGAAGGAATAAGAAAAGAGGTGCTTGGCTCACGGCATCCCTTTAGGGATGTTTTGGGGTCAGTTTTTGCATCATGTACAAAGCACATAATGCTACTGATCCCACCAGAAGTTGTTCAAGGTGATACCTAAAGATATGATACAGCTGCAGACAGTGAAATCTTTCTCAACTATTTTTTATTTCCTTTGTGGAAGGTTGTTTCTCTTTACCATGCATTCCTTACTTTGCTGTCAGACATGCAAGACTTTTTAATTTGAAAGGGAAAGGGAATGATTTTGTTCTGGGGCTTTTTTTTTCTCTCCCCCCTTGAACTTTCAGAAACAGAAATTGTATGGGATTAGTATAAAGGTGGGAGGCCCTCCATACACGTGGTTTTTGGGAATTTGGTCTAGATCCACATGAATTAGATAACATAGTTTGAAAAATGTAGTAAAATTATCAGAGTGCATACATGTCTACAATGAGCAGAGTTTAATCACTAAATCTCTGATTTGTTTGGCAACTTGACCTTTTCAAAAGTATATCTGTTGATGTAGGTTGACGTTAGAGATACATGCAAGGTACACATTCATTTTCTTACAGTTCCAAGGCTCAGACTTCTTTATTGCTGTAATTACGCTTTCCAGCACCTAAGGAGAATGATGCACATGGTGCAGACGTTTTGGTGTAGCCTTTTCCTATCAGAGTCACCCTCCTTTCAGAAAATTAAAACCTCTCACCAGTGGTTCAGGTACAATGAAATACTCTGTCATTCCCTGGATGATTTTCCTGGTGTGTTCCCTGGTAGCCTCAGGCATGCCCAGGAAGGCAAGATCCCAGCCACTCTTCAGAAATGCTGTGAACTGCAGAAGCTGACTTGTCTTTTTCCACAGGAAGAACTTGATATACGACCAAAAGTGTCATCTCTGCTTGGCAAGTTGGTCAACTACACAAATCTTACTCAAGGTGTCAAGGAACATGAAGAAGCAGAAAGTACTGATGGATCAAAGAAGAAAGTATCAAAAGTAAGTAAAAATTCTCTTCATGGGCAAGTGATGAATGGGATGATCCTCTGTGTGATCTTTGGGGAGTTGGCCTCCTTTCTGCTTTTTCTTAACCTCTCTCAGGAGCCACAACAGTGTTGCAAAAAATTACATAGAAACCCCTAGGGAACCAGATGCTACCAGAGAAGATGTGTGGTTAAAACTGTGCACTACAGTGCAATTCCTTACACTTGGTGTGGATTTAGGATAAGAAAGGGATTGGCTTTTAGTGGGATACAAACAAAAACTAAACAACCCTCCAGCGTTTTCCTAGTGCTGTTTTGGCTGCCCAGTGGTATCTGACACATCTCTACAAGCCTAGAAGGTAATGACACAGGGTTTGCAGGAGACAACACCCTTCTGGAGTGCTGGGTGGAGATCAGATGGACACCCTGGGGCAGCTCAGGAGTCATTTTCGTCTCAGGCTCTTAGGCAACTGAATTTGGCCCCAAATGATCTGCATTTAGATGGTTGGCCCATTTGGGCTGGCCTTGGAATGACTGTAGCAGGTGAGGTTTGATGGTTGGTAGTTGATTTCTATCAGGAGGGCAGTTTTTACCTGCTCCTCTCTCCTCTGGCAGTGCCGCAGGTGCTTTGGTTACTGCTGCACCTGCAAGTGGTGTGGTTGCATTTTATGGCTTGCAGGCTCGTCAGTTTGCTTGCAAATTCTGTCAAAAGAGAGGTTTCCAAAAATGCTAAGATAGCACTTGAATTCTGCAGGTTTTATAGCACTGCCCTACAAAGTTTGAGCCATTTCAGAAAGAGATGGCAATGATAATGTTGAAAACCAGCAGTGCTTTCAAGAAGCTTGCATGTTACCCCATGCTGAATTCCCTTACTCACACTCCAGTTCCTTACTCTGCAATTTTACACTGGGCATAACAAAGTTGTTTTGTCAACGTGAAGCTTAAAATTCAATTTTGTTTGAGACCACATGCACTGAAGTGCTGCAATATTGTGGTTAATGTGACATCGACTGAGCTAAGGTTGTCTGGGTGAAGTAGCTGCATTCTGGTCCTATAAGCTGACATTAAAAAAGTAATTTAAACATTTTAATTGTGATTTTCTTTTGTGTGATACTTGTTATTATACTAATGGCTGAGTCTTGTCCAAAGCTTTCACCTTCACATTTCTAATAAAGAATGTCACCTGCATCTCTGTTTTAGCATTCTTTTGGTGGGAATAATGTCAGGCATCAGCTGTTAATATGGTATTATCACATAATCTAAAATAATTTTCATCCTCTTGCGATCAGAAGCAGATTGATTAGTTCCCTAACAAAAGTGGAATGTTGGGGGATACAATAAATACAGTCCTTGTGATTTTGAGGAAGTTCTGATCGGTTTTCTGTTAATTTCCTTATTAATTGCCTGACCAGAATATCAGGGTAAGATGCAGACCAATCTGGAAGCTAGTCCCTTGCTTCTGTGATGGAAAAAGAATTGGGAGAATTTGGTGATGAGACTGTAGTTGGTTAAAGCAAATGTATATAAAATTTCACAAGGTAAAAATGGGACAAATACCAGAAAACTTGTTTTCAATCCCTGATCAAGTACCATGCACAGTGTGGTCTTAATATTTCTGCATCTAGGTATGATTCATGCTTGTGTATTTTCAATCTATTTACTTCCATTTAAAAGGACTATTAACTTTATTAAAGCTTTTCTTCTATGGCAAAATGGAGTTCAGGTTTAATAACTGGGTTTTCCTGAATTATGTTTCCCCATGTCCCAAAAATGTGTGTTCACAGACTTCTCAGATGTTTTCTGTAGAGTGGGTTTGGTAACCTTTCCAAAAGTGACAGTATCATGCTGTATTAATATCTCAGTGTTTTCTGTGTAAACACTGCAGTTTCCTTAGGCAAACCTTTGTCTGCATGTCTGTCTCTGGGATAAATTACATCAGCTGCAATATCATAACTCCAGGTTGAATTTCTTCTCCCTCTCTTGCCATGAGCAATATAAAATTTTAAATCTTGCAGAATATAAGACGACTGAAAAACTTGGCCAATGATTATAGCCATTAAACCCAGGAAATTCAAAAGCAGTAACTGGACAAGGGTATGGATTGAAGGTATTCAGAAACAGTGCAAATGGGATTCTTCTACATATTTGTTTTTAATCATCTTTGAAGTATAAATCATTGCGCTGCTGTTACCTTATCCTTCCTATTTGAGTGTGAGAACAGAAGTCTGGCAATCCACCCCGGCAGGATTGTTAAGCCCCTGTTAACCCACCCGTTGTTCAGTACTGCACTGGGTGTGCTCAGCTGGTGTGACAGAGAATAACCTGCCTGTCACTTGCTGGAATTGGCATCTCATAGGCAAGAGCTGGAGCAAGGCAGGTGAGCAGGCTCTAGATCTGATATTCAAAAATGAACTGAGGAAAGCAGTCCTTTCAGGAAGTATAATTCTCTGAGCAGGTAAGACAGGTCTCTCAGTGAATACAGCCCTGCCTGCCAAATTGTATCCTTTCAAATTCGTTTTATTTCAGTGCAAGACATCTTAATATGAACATATTATCTTGTTTCAGCAAGCCCATTAAATATTTTTGATAGTAATATTCTGTGTTAGGTACAGGTCAGGTAAAATTGACACAACTCCAATGAAATATGGTAGAAATTGGGTTGCTTTTTCTTTTCTAAATACAGTCTTGCAATAAAGCACTTAACAGTCACAGTGCTATAGAAACATCCCCTTCTCATGATGGAGAAAAATAAGATAAACTGTTTTAGTTAATGTATCTTTAACAAGGCAGTTCTTTTCTGTGCTGCTGTCTGTCATGCTACAGAGCAACCGTGAGTGCTGTCATTGCTGATCAATGTCCCTGAGCCCTGCAGCCAAGTGCTTTAATAACCCATCACACTGGCACAATGGAAATAGTGTCCTTCAGACTCAGATCAATATTTACATAAATTATGTGTCTGCAGCTGATGAGAGTGAACGGAAACATGATCTGCATCACTGAAATTGAGACTGTTTTCGAGATTTTTCTGTCCCTTCTTAGTTGTTCTAAAACAGTATTCTTCAAAATGTCTCTCTTTTATTTCCTTTATGCAGCACGGGGTGTTCCATTTTTTAATGTGGTTGCTGTTGAGGCTGAACATAATAATACCCTTTTTTCAGGTCACATTCTGTTGAGACTTCAGCACTGGTTTAGTATCACTCAGTGATGATTAGATGCTATAAAAAAGGGTCAAGTCACTGCAGATTACTGGTGTTAAGCAGCCACTGCTTCCTGTGAACAAGCTGGTTCAAGTAATATTTGTAGATCATTCCTTTTTGTATTTTCTTTTTCCACAGGGCTAAGAAAAATCTAGACTAAACTCTTAGGCCTGAGATATGCCTAGTAATACTACGGCTTGAGTTTTGGCTGTGGGCAGACACTTGGGCGTTTCCTAGGCTGCTCTGCTCTGCAGTGGTCTCACAAGTGCACAGCTAATGCACAATTTCTCTTTCTCTGTGGTCGAAGTGAGCTTGTAACTTGATAGGCTTAAGACCTCAGAGGGAGGGGGAGAAGACCATGGAACAGTGGAGCAAAGCTGCAGGGACCACATAGGTCAGAAGACAGGAAAGAGCTGAGCTAAAGTGGATTCTTATGCAAAGGAAGCAGGTGTTGGGAAGTGTGTAAAGGGCAGGCTGAAATCTCACCTGCTTTCATAGTGTGTGGAGGACAGTCCCATAGAAAATAACTGTGGTCCAGTTGTTCCTCCTGTGTAGGAGAAACAGGCTTCTTTTCTTTTCCCAGATGCCAGTTTTGACAAACTCTTTGACTCCTTTATTCTGAGATACCCAGGTGCCTGATAAATTCACTTGATGGGTTCAGAGATGTTGTGAGGGAGGGACTGATGGATGAATGGTCAGATAGATGATGATAACGTGATGTGGTATGTGTTCTTGAGAGGCAAAGTGTGCATTAATGTGACAATGGGAAGCCCCTGTGCTGGGCAAAATCTGCTCAGAGCCTGGCAGCATTATTTAGTCCTTTCTCAGTTTATGTTTATGCAGTTAAAGACAGTTCGAATCAAAAGTATCTAAACCTTCCCTTCCCTGAGGAAACAAGTACACTATAAATAATACTCCATGAAGATCCTCTTCAACTATATAGCACTGGAGTAACTCAGTAAAAAATCCTTACCTTGCCCTGATCGGGACACTTATGTAACAGGTGTCATTTCTGTTACTATCAGAAGACAACAATTCATTTTGTCCTCATACATAATCCTGACAAAGCTGATCAGGTCAGATATTTAGGATGGTAATTTTAATAAAATGGCAGGTGATGGTTTAGGGAATCAATTTTTTTTTGGTACTGTGGCACTGGAATAGCTCTAGCACCATGCTTGTAGGTCTCATAGGGTAACTCCACTGCAAACCCTCAGCACGTGATTCTGTTGCCCACTTTCCTTCAGGAGGTTCACCTCAGCTGTAGTGTGTATGAGCAAAGTCCAGTTGATCTGTTTTAGCTTTAGTCACACAAGGAATTCAAAGCTGACTTGAAAAAATTCAATCAGCAACTCCTGGCACTTCTAATGAAGAATGGTTCAGATCATGTTTCTTGGGCACAGTTTTGTTTCATGTCTGGCAGGGCAGGTTTCTAGTGCAGATGAGGAAATTCCAGATTGTAACATGTAAGTGCAAGCTGAAGCACTAAATTCCTTGGTTGTTTTTGACCCGGGGATCTTATAAACATGTGATTCTTTAAGGATTTTGCTTTGTGTAGTGAAATACACTCTTGAATTACCTTATGTAAAGTGTTTGGCATACATTTTATTGCTTAAGTACTGTTGCTTTGGGTTCATGACTTAATTTGTCTATAAAGGTAGTATTTATTTTTGCATCTAGTTAATGCTGTGTGGAGTCAAATTTCAACAAGTTCTGTCACCTCCCTTTAATATCCTTCTCATTTGAATGATTATTCAAGGGCTTCTTTAAATGCTGTCTATCTAATGTGTTTTGGAATGCATGTTTATTTATAGAAGGGAGTATGAAAAGGCATGAGCCTTTCAGAAGTGACACTCTCTATTCCTTCTGTGTTTTAGAATTCAGTATAATTTTAAATGCAAAAGAAAACCTCAGAAAGCAGAAGCAATGAAATGTCTTGGCAGGAAACCACAGAGATTTGGGACTCTGAAATGCTGCTGGTGCCAGGTGTGCCAGTGCAACAAAACATTTTTATATTCCTTGGGATAAAGCCCTTACCAGTGGCACTTTGATGCCATTATTTTGGATAATTATTCTGCAGCATGCTGTGTCAGTCATGTGCAGTTCCTGTGAAGTCACGTAACTTGTGTTTTCTCAGTTGCTGTCAAAAGTAATTCAGAGTCTGATGCTGGCACTGAACTTAAGAAAGGGTAGAACCATTAGTTTTACATGGAATATATAATATGGAAGAAAATACATTATGCATGTCTTCAGACTGCTTCCAAATCTTTTCTAGTTGTAACATGACAAAAGTATGTTTTCCTTGAAATTAATTTGTGAACTCAGGGCAGTAGGGTAAGGTTCTATCTTGCGGTCTGCAGCACTCGACACGTTTCATGCTAGAAACTCCATGGATCTACAAAAAACCAAATAAATATATCTCCTGTTGTTAGTAGTTGGTGTTAAATACTGAGGATAATTGCTTCAATATATGACAGGGTCAGCATTTCATTCAGAAATTCATGATTTTGGAGTTTGTTTTGTGGAAGTCCAGCACAACAGTATTTGGATGTGCCTAGCTTATGTTTCCCAGGTTTCTACCATTTAAAAACCAGAACTTCTTGGCTTTTTTGGTTATCTCTGCTCTGAATAATTTCAGTTAATGAACATAAACTTTTTTTTTCAGTCACCCAGCATGGGCACCCTGATGGGGGTATATTTGCCATGTATGCAGAATATCTTCGGGGTTATTCTCTTTCTTCGGCTGACTTGGATGGTGGGAATGGCTGGAGTTCTTCAGTCCTTCCTCATTGTATTGCTTTGCTGCTGTTGTGTAAGTATTTGGGTACAACAATGCATGTGACATAACCTCTGTGAAACTACTGAGAAATTTGGAGAGGCAGCATTGTACAGCTGTGTAAAGAAAAGTCAGATTTATGCCAGACACCTCTGTCCTGTCATGTTTGTAGCTGTGGGATTCTTTTTAAAAAAATTTTTTTACTGTTAACTTCTAAACTGGCAAACTGTATCTAGTGTAAATACAGTCTTATAAAGAGTGTTTGTTCAGCAAATAGCTGTTTTCCATGCTTGCCCCAGGTGAAGATTGCCTGCTTTGCAGGACCAGCCTTTGTTGGAATTGCAGCTCCACAGATGGAGGGACACCTGTGTTCTCTTATCTTGCTTTGTCTGCAGACACCCACTGTTTGACCTGATAAAGCAGGGGCCATCTCTCAAACAGAAGTCTCAACAGCTCAGTGATTAAATTCCTGCTGTCTTTGTTTTCTTTTAGATAATGACAGACAGAATAATAGAAATACTATATCGTATATGCAGTGGCAGCTTTATTTTATCAAGAAATAAGTTATGTTTTAAAAAATATTGTTGACACAATTGCTTCCTTTTCCCTGTTTTCCCCAGACTATGTTGACAACCATATCAATGAGTGCAATTGCCACAAACGGTGTTGTTCCAGGTAAGTGTAGTTAGCAAATGTCTCAGTTGTGTTAAAAAGATAAGAAAACCCCAAAACCGAAGTTGCTGTAAACTGTTAACATGATTTTATTCCAGAGAAATTTGCTTAATGCAGATTGCAAAGCCCGAAGTCACATCTAGTATTTCTTCTTAATATCAATCAGGCTAAAGATCAATTTATTTGGTTTTTTCCCCTATGCCAACAAAAAAGATACTTCAGTTGAACCTCAAAATAGTAGATACACTGTATATAATTCTGTTGTGTTCTTTTTGTGAATATTTAAAAATTTATAGCAATAAATTATGATTTTACTCTCACTTTTCTTGTTTCACAGCTGGTGGCTCCTATTTCATGATATCTAGGTCACTGGGCCCAGAGTTTGGTGGAGCTGTAGGGCTGTGTTTTTATTTGGGAACAACATTTGCAGGAGCCATGTATATCCTTGGTGCCATTGAGATTTTATTGGTGAGTAGTACCAGAGTAATCCTGCTTTGAGGACAAATAAAATACAGAAAGTGCCCCAGTATTCTTGTCCAATATTTGCATACATATTTACAGGAAGAGACTGGAAGGTCTCCAGTTCCTTGATGTCTAGTTCTTTACCACTAGTGCTTCCCTCTGGAAGCTGCACACTCTGAGTATCCAGACTGGAAGCTCTTCTG
Source organism: Erpornis zantholeuca (assembly GCA_013400515.1). Lineage (NCBI taxonomy): Eukaryota > Metazoa > Chordata > Aves > Passeriformes > Timaliidae > Erpornis > Erpornis zantholeuca. The sequence continues at coordinate 52,882 of VZTN01001859.1, read as the reverse complement.
ACAACACAGAAGAAAGTGTGACCTAATCCAAGACACACATTAACCTTTGATAAAGTCGGCTCAGTTGTACTGCTGACATAGAAAAGGCTGTTATCTCTTGACTTTTCCTGTAAAAGATTCCCAGTGAAAAGCATGTTGTGGAATGGAAAGTGATTTACATTTCTAGTATGATTCCAGACAGAGTTCTGTGCCAGTGTTCCTCCAAATCACTTTTGCTTTCTCTTGTTTCAGACATATATTGTGCCACAAGCAGCAATTTTTCATCCATCTGGTGCCCACGATGCATCCAGTGCCATGCTGAACAACATGAGGGTGTATGGCACTGTGTTCCTCATCCTGATGGCAGTGGTGGTGTTTGTAGGTGTGAAGTATGTGAACAAATTTGCTTCCCTCTTCTTGGCCTGTGTAGTAATATCCATCCTGTCCATTTATGCTGGAGCTATCAAGTCCATCTTTGATCCACCTGAATTTCCGTGAGTAATATTTCCAGATGGGGGTTATAGCTTTGCCTGTGGGTCTCGAAGTTGAGGTTTAATGTGGTTTACTTGGAAATTGTGCCTGATACATTGTTGAAGCTATCTTTTTTTGTGAATTACTTCCAATATTTTTAGCTGTATATAATGACAGTGAGCAGAGCTCATGGATCAGAAGTTTTTTAGGCTAAAATGAACACATTAAACACATGATTACATGTTTTAAACTGTTTTGGTAGCAGGAAGTCTTGTTGTGAGGCTGATAGAGGCTGACACGGCTCTGCTTCCTGCAAAGACAATCCTGTCTCTTGGCCCATGGCTGTTGGGATTTGAGTGACAGTGTTGTGGGTTGTTTGTGGCAGTTCTTAGGGAGCTGTTTGGCAGGTCCCTTTTCCCCAGGCCAGTCAGACACAGCAAGCTGCCTTCATGGTTGGAAATTTGTGGTTTGGTCAACTCCTTATTGAGAAACTGGGCACCTCTTGGGAGTGTGAGGTGGGGCCATGCTGAGGCTCCAGAAGAACTTCCCCCGCTCTGTGAGGAGCCTGCCTGGACCCAACACATGCTCCTTGGCATGTTGGCTGCTAAACTTGGAATCAGCTTCTTGAACCCGGAGCTGGAGCAGCAATAATGTGGATGCATGGGTTTTACCAGGAATGCAAACTGTATTTTCTGATACTGCTGACAAGAGATGAATGGAATGGAAATAGAGGAGTTGGATCTGCATAATTATTCACATCTTGAAATGCTTTGACCATAACTAAATACTTGCAGCCCTCAAGTCTTCCCTTTGGATATTTAAGGCCCAATGATTATAATGTTTTACAACAGAGAAGGTTTACAGCAGTAAAAGTCAAACAATGTCTCTATACCCCTCTCATTATCTCTTAGATGGTTCTTGAATGTTTTCCCTATCTTTCTTCTTGGACTNTTTTTTTTTTTTTTCCTGAAGTAACAAGATAGTGTATTTATTTTTAATTGTGTAGGGGAAGGCTTCTTGCAAGTTACAGTCACAGGCTAGCAAACCCTGGCCCTGAGTTTTCCATGTTCCTGTCTTCAGTGGTCAGTAAGACCTGTGAAATAATTAAAATGGAATTAAAATTAATTAAAATTAAAATGGAAGAAACTTTATTTTCCTGTGAGTGTTTTCTGACAGTGGGAAGAAAACCTGAATGAACTTCTAGTAGCAGGAAGCTGTTACCTTAGATCACTGTCTTGTGGAATTGTCTTTGGACAAGTGGATTAAAATTTTTCCCTGCTGGAATAAATGATTTTTGTGGTTAGACAAAACACAACAGGCAGTGGAGGATTTTAGCAATTAAGCAGTGTATCTTCTGATCTCTGCTTATTATGATTTTAATATATGTTCCTAATTCTGAATCTAAAATGTCAAGGGTCATTCAAGTGTTGCAATATAGAAACTGAGTTAATGAGTTTCCAAATATGTTTAGGTATTTTAAATATCTAGTAATTTGAATTCCAGTACTCTTCACATTTCTTCCACTCCAGTAGTTCTGTTTAATTAAAAAAAACCAAACCCCAAACAGCAAAAACCCCAAAAACCCCCAATTGTTCCCTTTCATTGTTTAAGATAGATCAATCAAATTCCATAAATCACACTGACACGGCTCTTTATACTTCTCCCTAAAAGTAGCTTTATACTTCTGGCCCTTAAAAGGAACAGATACAGTCTTTGTTGTGCTACCACCATCCTTTTAAAGGTGAGAAATTATGTAGCAAACTAGAGCCACTTGAAGTTTCCACATGATGTAAAAGAATAAATATGGGGAATATGTTCATTTTCCCAGTAACATCCAATAACAGTGGTGTTCACGTTTCCCTTCCAGGATTTGCATGTTGGGCAACAGGACTCTGTCAAGAGATCACTTTGATGTTTGTGCCAAAACTGTAGTTAAGGATAACATAACTGTGGCCTCTAAGCTTTGGGAGCTCTTCTGCCACAGCACCAACTTAACCACTGAGCACTGTGATGAATATTTCCTAATGAACAATGTCTCGGAGATAGCAGGAATTCCAGGAGCTGCTAGTGGCATTTTAATAGGTATGGTAGAACTTTTTTTTTTCCCCTTAAGAGGAGGCATGCTGAGCAGCTGAAATGGGTCAAACTCTTCCCTGCTGGTTAAGAAAGAGGGACTGAAGAAATGTAATTACAGTGAAGAAAATTATCTTCAATAAAGAAAGTCAAGTCTTAAAACCTTTCAAAAGAGGAGATGACACTTTTGTCCTGATACAGTACATTTCTGCTGTAAAATTGATTAAATTTCCCTTGTTCATCTCATAATTTCAGCATGAAGTCAGCTGTAATTATAAGTTATACTAAGATGAATGAATTACTAAAATTTTTCAGAACTCCGTAGTGACAGCTATCCACTTTAGACAGGTTAAGATTATGCCCTGAAAGGTAAGAGTACTTGTATAGAAATAGTTTCTCCTTCTTTCCCCACTCCTGAATAAAGCGTAATTGAAAAGTGTCCATTATTGAAATGAATACCAGAGAGCAGCTGCTTTGTGCAGGTGCTGAGTCCTGAAGGTTCCCATTTTCACAGAAACCAGCAGTCTAGTTTCTGAGATTAAAAGAATTTGTTAATGAAATTTCAAATGCCAAACATATGATTTGGTAATTCCTCCACTGAGTGAAGAACAAACCCATTTCTGTCTAGAAAACTGGTCAGTATTGCTCCATTGCCTTCTCTGAGCTACCGTGTGGTATGGTGGCTCATAAAAATACTCAGTGTATTTCCTTGGGTTGAAATAGGTATGAGGTGAAAAGAATGTTACAGTTAGTTATAATGAAGGGTAAGTTGCTTAGACTCCTGTAGACTATTGATACATATTTGTGGTTTTCTTCTGTTGATCACTGAATTGCATTTGTAATCCTCAGTTGTAAACCCCATATAATGAGAACAGGCTTGAACAGAAACATGCTTTTTTTTTCTGTGGTGTGATAATAACCTTGAAGACAACTTATGGAGCAATTATTTGGAGAAAGGAGAGATACTGGAGAGAGCACATCAGCCCTCTGTGGATGTAGCAGGCCAGAAGAACAACCTGCACCTGTACGTGCTGTCAGATATCTCCACGTCGTTCATGGTGCTGGTTGGCATCTTCTTCCCTTCAGTGACTGGTGAGAATGCTGGCAGGAGGGGGCTTCCTGGGGCTCTGAGCTTCCTCCCACCCTGTGATCTTACCAAAATGTACTTTCAGGTATCATGGCTGGTTCAAACAGGTCAGGGGACCTCAAAGATGCACAGAAATCCATCCCTGTTGGAACAATTCTTGCAATTGTCACCACATCACTAGTCTGTATCCTTTTAAAATTACTGGAGTGCTGGTACATTGTATATGATTTGTGGAACTACTTTCAGTGCAAGTGACACATACTTGTCAGTGCAAGTATGATTGGCCAGTGGAAAAAAACCCAAGAAACCGCAGAACATCAGCCCTTGAGCTGAAAGAATTGTAATTATGATCCTGTTATTTTTCATCCCCCTTTTTTTGGGTTCTGTTCTGCATACCCATTGCTGTTCTTTGCTACACAGTGATCTATAGCTTTTCAGGCTGATGGTGTACTTGGAGATTTTTGGGTTTTTTTAGGTTGCAGTGAAACATTAAGATGAGGGGAGGCTTTAATGGGAGAGTTCCTTCCTTTTTTTAAAAAAAAGCCTTTCCTTTGGAATGACTTAAAGGAGAGTAGGTTTTCTTAAACATTTTAGGACAAGATAAACTGGAGTCAGAAATTAGACTAAATGTTTCCAAGTGTTTTTTCAGCTCTTCAGGTCTTAGGATGACAGCAGCTTTCCTTACAAAAAACTGTCTTCATCTCTGCTCTCCTGCTAAAGAAGAGATAAGCCAAGATCTTTCAGCTTAATCTAGCTCTTGGTGTCCTAAAGGACAATTTATCAACAAAAAGTCAAAAGAGCTTTCTGAATCAGACTCACCCAAAGGGCAGCTGGCTGAGATGGTGACTCTTCCTGGAAATTCTGCTGTTTCATTCCTGGTTTTTGCCAAAACTTACCAAGCTGTAAATCAGAATCCCAGCTCACTTGTCCCAGCTCTTTCGGAGCACAGCCTTTCCCAGCTGTCACTTTGGGAACTGACCCTGTACCAAGAAGTCAGCACTTCCTGTGGACATAAATATTAAAACAGGTCACAGGCAATAATCCCCAGCTCCGCTGGCAGCTCAGGCCTCGCTCAGTGGGTAACTGGATGTGTCCATGTTCATATGCCAGCCTGGGGGAGGCTGACACTGTCACTTTTAGGAGCAATGTGTCTCCTTTTATTGCAGTTTGTAACTTACAGTTGCATTTCAGGGGTAGAATTCAAGATTTATCCATTTGCGTGAACTTAATTTACAAGATCAAAAACATTACTGGAATGCCAGATCCAAAAAGCCTGAGGTATTTTGTACTCCCCAATGCAGAAGCAGTACAGTTTAATAACAAACCTGATAGTCAAAGACTTATGGGTGATGTAAATGCTAGCTGAGACTACAGAAAAAGAGCTGTGCAAAGTAATGGTTTCCCATATATTCAAAGTATTTTCAGACACAGGAGAAGGAGAGAGATAAGAAAAATTTTAGTATCAGCTTCTGTATTAGCAGAAGATTAAATTGACATTTTAGTATAAAAATGCTTCATTTGATTTTGTGTCCTTTATCATAACATTTAAACCTGTCTTTTCTAAAAACTGAAACTCAGAAGAACTTTTTCTCTGTAACATTAGAAGGTGTATGTGAGCACGAGACATTAATTTACTTGCCAGCTCCACCATGTACTTGTGGAGATGCTGGAGTGCAAATGCCAGGGGATGGAGGCACGTACTGTCTGTTCCACAACACTTTCATCTGCCTAAATAAATTCTACTTCCTTAGCACACTCTGTCCTCCAGACTTCAGTTGTGTGTTATTATTTGGAGCCTGCATAGAAGGTGTTGTCCTAAGAGATAAGTAAGTTTTACTCTTTAATGCTCTCTCTTGTAGTGTATATGTGTTCTTGCCCCATCTTGTCTGCATGCTCCACTCCTTGCCTTGTTGGGTTTTTTTGTTTTGAGGGGTTTTTTTGTTGGTTTGGTTTGGTTTTTTGTGTGTTTTTTTTCCTTGTTTGTTTTTTAATTTTTACCTTTGGGTGCCTTTTAAACCATATTTGTATGTAAATTGTAAACACTGTTTTTGGAAACTTCTTATATTTGATTTGATATTTACTGGCATGGCACCCTTAGATATTCCATCCTGTGTCTTAATTCTTGCATTTTTTTGGTGATAGTAATACAATAATTTAAAAATATATATAATGGAAAGAAAGTTTTTGTATTGTTGAAATAAAGCTGCAGACACTTCCTATCTGTATATCAGAAGCAACTCAGTTTTTTTGCTACTTCCCGTGCTTCCTAGTTAAGAACATAATATAGTATTATTAATAATATAGTGTAGTATATTAAAAATATGGTATTATTAGTAATAGTGTATAAACGACATGTTAAAACTGACCCAAAACCCCCACAAATTAGTCTCCAAATAGTCTTTAGAGTATGAATGGCTGGGTGTGTTCCTGCCTGCAGGTACGGCGACGCGGTGAACAAGAACTTGGTGGTGGGCACCCTGTCGTGGCCCTCGCCGTGGGTCATTGTCATCGGGTCCTTCTTCTCCACCTGTGGGGCAGGTTTGCAGAGCCTCACTGGGGCCCCCCGGCTGCTGCAGGCCATAGCCAAGGACAACATCATCCCTTTCCTCTGGGTTTGTACGCCTTAAAAAGGCTTTCTGCTCATACTGCCTAGCCAGATATCTGACTTCATGCTCTTGGAAATCAGATTTATTCTCCCCAGTTTGCTCAGCACGGAAGTGAAGGGCAATATTTTTTATTTTGATGGGTTTTTTTGTTTTGTTGAAAACAAGGAATACTTTGAAGGATTTTTAACTAGACTTATGTGGTAATTTTATCAAGAAGTTGAACATCTAATTCTGTGAAGTACAGAAAGCCATTAGAATAATTTGACTCTAGAAGGAAGTATGTAGGAGAGTTACTATTGATTTTAAAAAATGTAATTTGCTTTTTTCCCATTACAACCCTATAAAATACCTGGAAGATATGCTTAATGTTTCTGTTTCTTCAGATCTTTGGTCATGGAAAAGCAAATGGCGAACCGACGTGGGCTCTTCTGTTAACAGCATTAATTGCTGAGCTGGGAATCCTTATTGCTTCACTTGACATGGTGGCTCCAATCCTCTCAATGTAAGGAACAGTCTGGTTGCCATCTTGGGGGGAATGGAAATACTCTTGAGTTTTGCTAGTTTGATTGTCTTTCAGAACCATATCTTAAGCCAGTAAAACAAATTCCTGGAGCCACAGTTCTACTTCTGTAATTTCTATGAATCCTCTGGCTTCAGGCTCTTCATATAAATCATCCGTGTCTGTACTCTGTGAATAAGCACGTTTTTATTATATTTTTATATTTTTATTTGGTTTGGAAAAACATTTTAATCACAGAAAAAAGACAGCATTATGTTGTGACCAGATCTGACTTGATCCAATTAAAAATTTGTTCTAGCTACTTGATGCTGATGGTTCAGGCTAATAAAAATCAGAGGGGTAGGCACATGTGATAGGGCAGTGAGATTTTGATTTGAAATCAATCATGTAATTATAATATGTGCCAGGATCTATAAATGTGCATGCTAAAAGGTTTTGCACTTTTGTTTTGCAGGTTTTTCTTGATGTGCTACCTGTTTGTTAATCTTGCGTGTGCAGTCCAGACACTTCTGCGAACTCCGAACTGGCGGCCTCGCTTTAAATACTACCACTGGTGAGTGAAAGGCTGGCACCTCACTGAGCCTGCAGTCTGCACTTGAGAACCTTCTCCTTGAGGGCAGGGGGCATCTTTTATTTCTCTGGGTATCAGTTGTACACAACAGCCAGACTCAGATATGTCATGGCACGAGAGTTTCATTTTAACAACAGGATACTGAAACTGGTGGGACTTGGGAGATCCATTGGAGGCTTTACTTTCACTGCCAGTTCAGAATAGACAGTTTAAAGAAAAAAGAGCAAGAGTGTAATTGGCTTGTTTTAAAGCTTTTCTGCCCCACTACTTACTAATACTTTTGCTTTTTGTTTTAGGGCCCTTTCATTTTTAGGCATGAGTATTTGCCTGGCACTGATGTTCATTTCATCTTGGTATTATGCTTTGGTAGCTATGCTTATTGCTGGCATGATATACAAGTACATTGAATACCAAGGGTAAGTATTAACTGGATAAGAAGGATAAGAGGAGGCTGGATCTACTTTTAATGAATTTTCTTGAGTCTTTGGAAAAGGAACTGTCTAGAGATTACTTGAAGGGCTTTCCTTACTAGTTAATTTTTGTTTTCATTATTTTACTGTGAAATTGCTAAACAAAAGTCCCCGAAGTACTTTGTTGTTAAGTCTCTAAAGCTGTTAGGTGAAAGGAATCACAGGAAGTAGAAAACTGGTTGGGATCTATGTGCTGTATACTGCACATGATTACTTCAGGCCCAGAACAGTTGATGCCAACCATTATATTCCAATTTATCTGGTGCAGAGGTCTGTCTAGAACAGTCCTTGAAAAGTCAAATCTTCTGATTGGGTTGCTGGAGATTAACATTGGATCGAGTCAGGCTGTAGTGTGGCTTTATAACTTAATTTGGCCTAATAGCTAAATTGGGTGTTGAAATGCCAGATGTTTATATATGCTTGGGAAGCCTTTTCTGTAGTGTTGATTACAACCTAAGCCCAGAACGGTGGTGTCATCACATATTTACTGAAACATCTGCGTTTTTCTCCTGTGATCTGTGATACCACAGACATTCATGTGCAAGTTACAAATGAAGACGTGATACATGCTTTGTGTCACATTGTTAAACTCATTGCAAGGTGCTCAAATCTTTATATCCTGACTGTAAGTGTACAATTAAGTGCTCGTGGAGCCATATGTTGGCTGAACTGTTTGTCCTTCACAGTGCCGAGAAGGAGTGGGGTGATGGCATCCGGGGCCTGTCACTCAGCGCAGCGAGATACGCCTTACTCAGACTGGAGGAGGGCCCTCCACACACAAAGAACTGGAGGTACTCATCTTGGGCTAATGAAATGACTTTCATGGTTATCTGCTTACACTAAAGGAATTAAACTGGACTCTTTTATTACTGTCAGCACAATGCAGCAGCAGAGTTCCCCCCGTTTCTCATCTGCTTTTAACCAAGAGAAACAAAATATGAAGTAAAAAAAAAAAGAGAATGTGTTCTGAGATACAGAAAGATTGTTTCAGAGTTAATATTCAAGCACAATGTAAGTGATGAGAGGCAGTTTTTTACATGTGTTACTGTTAAAGCCTTAGTGAAAAAATACGTTTTCTTTTCTATATTCTCCAGGCCTCAGTTGCTGGTGCTTCTGAAACTTGATGAAGATTTGCATGTAAAATACCCTAGACTGTTAACATTTGCATCCCAGCTGAAAGCTGGTAAAGGTTTGACTATCATAGGATCAGTCATCCAAGGGAATTTCTTGGAAACTTACGGAGAAGCCCAGGCTGCTGAGCAGGTCAGTGTCCTAAACCCTCAAGCAGAAAGGGGTGGGTGGGCAGGTAATGTGGAATTTTGTTTCCTAATAATACATGGAAAAAAGCATCTTATTAAGGCTTGCATGAAACACAGGACAAGTAGAGCAGTGCTACAGCTGTTCAGTAAAGGGCTTGCATACATGTTTCAGCTGCCAGTTGTGCCTTTGGGAAAGCAGGATCAGTGCTCACAATGTTCAGTAACAGCCTTACTGAATTAAGCTGTCTTCATTTTTGGGAAATAATTACTATGGGAGTTTCTGTATGCTGCTTATTGGAGGGAAGAGGATTGCTTAGTTTTCTGAACATTTCAAGTAGCATTTCAGTAACTGTCAAACTTAGCAAATGTGTTCTTTTTCAGTGTGTTGATAAATTTATTACAAAAAGCATTGAAGGATGGTCCTAAAAATGTTTTAATAAATTACTTAATTGTCCTCATTGTGTAAACATGACATCATAGCCTTGTTTACATCTGTATAGTATCAGCATATTTGTTTTCTTCCCCTGAGGCTTTTTCTGTAGGAAAATTATTACAAAAGGAAAACTAATTAATGGGCTATGCGTTGATCAAGTTTATTTAGTTTTTAAACAAATAAAAGGTATACTTGATAGGTATATTTGGTGCTTATATTTGTAAATTTAATATAACACATCATGTTACATGGAAATCTGAAACTGGAAATCCAAATGAAGTCAATTGGCCTTGGGTTTAAAATGGTGTTATAGAATTAGAAAATGGAAAGTTAAATAGTAACACAGATATCACTATCTACTACTATGAATAAGAGATGATAGCACAAACCAAAAAAACCTTACTTTAATCTGTTAGAAAATATTATGTTTGGAAGGCAACTGTGTTTTAAACGTGTGGGTGTTTTCTCTTTTGTTTTATTAAGGAAATCCGATGAGCAGAACTTTGCATTGTAATGTGCTTTTACCTATGGACATGTGAACAAGGAATTTACACTGTAATCCTATGACAGATAAATATTAGGAGTTCCTTTTGGAAAGGAAAACTGAGATTTTTCCTTGTCTGTTTTGCAGACTATTAAGAATATGATGGAAATTGAGAAGGTTAAAGGATTTTGTCAAGTAGTTGTAGCCAATAAAGTTCGAGAAGGAATTGCTCACTTGATCCAGTCCTGTGGACTCGGTGGCATGAAGCATAACACTGTGGTTTTGGGGTGGCCATATGGATGGAGACAGAGTGAAGATCCAAGGTCTTGGAAGACATTTATAGGTGAGCTTTAAAGTTTCTTTGTGATCAGACATTGTGAACAGAGATGTTTACAACATTCATGGTACACACAGGGAATTTTAACAGAATCCTTGTAAGATTGGTTTTGAGTTTCTTTTTTTTTCTAGTATTGATGGAGTATTTTCCCACAAAACTTCTCTGTTTGAAATACCGCTTCCTGTAGGTAAAAGACCTAAGAAAGATCTTCAAAGATTAATCTAGCAGCTAAAACTCATATGTCTAATGAATGGTTAAAAAATGCTGGTTTTATGGCAAACTATAATTTGTTTCCTAGATAATCTCTGTTTTGTCACTAGCTCTAATGTATCCTTCACTAGTGGGTAAAACTCTCCTTGCCTCTATCTCTCTCCTACTGTGGTCCAGTTACTTAATCAAATTAGAACAGAGCAGATGCTGTCTCCTCATACATAGCTTTGAAGGTTGCTGCTTTTCTTTCGAATGTGAAATAGGGCTTGTGTTCCTGCGAGTCTGCTTTATCCTGGCTTTGTCATTTGGACTGATCTGCCTGTGGAAGCCTTGCTGTACATACTTTTCTTTATTTAAGTGATGGCTTTTATGGTTTGTGTGTAGCATTTTTCTAACCACAGATGACTCTTGCAGAATTGGAAGTAACTCTGTTCTTCCCCTCCTGGGCAGGTACTGTTCGCTGCACGACAGCAGCTCATCTGGCTCTGCTAGTTCCCAAAAATGTGTCTTTCTACCCCAGCAACCATGAGCGTTACAACGAAGGCAACATTGATGTGTGGTGGATTGTGCATGATGGAGGCATGTTGATGTTGCTTCCGTTTCTTCTCAAACAGCACAAAGTAAGCAGCTACACTGAAAATGTCCCCCACCTACTTCTGCATGCTTTAGTTTAAAGAACTAAGGTCCAGTTGTGGTGCCTGTATTAATAAATGAGAATGGATATGTTGCTAAGTTTTTGTTTTGTAGAGCAAAGTATTATTGGTTCAAATAGCTGAGAGTTTGTGTTCTCTCTCCAGGTTTGGAGAAAATGCAAAATGAGAATTTTTACTGTAGCTCAGATGGATGATAACAGCATCCAGATGAAGAAGGATTTGGCCACTTTCCTCTATCAACTCCGAATAGAGGCAGAGGTAGAAGTGGTAGAAATGGTAAGGGAATTGAGCCCATTTTTCACTTTATTGTGCATGTGGTGGTGTTTGGTTATGACGTGATTACAAACACAATATTTGTCCTTATTTCTGCAGCACAATAGTGATATCTCAGCATATACTTATGAGAGAACTCTTATGATGGAGCAGAGATCTCAGATGCTGAGGCAAATGAGGCTGACAAAAACTGAGAGGGAAAGGGAGGTATGTCATTTTGGTTGTTCTCTATGGGCTGCTGAGGGGGATGACACAAAGTGCCTTCCTAGCAGTGTGTTACGTAGCTGCTGCTTAAATTTAACTCCTGTGTTCTTAAGATGTAAGAAAATACTTGTAATTTTGTTTCCCAACATTACATGTAGTTTTTATTTTTTCTTTATCTGGGATATCCGGTATTTGTCTCAATTTATAGCATATCCTGTTTTCCTACTGAAGATGCCATTCCAGTTTGGACTTACAGGACATGTGGCTATGAAAAATGTCTATGACATGTAGCTATGAAAGATGATCCATCTTCTCTGCATGTGTTTTTCAAGCTTTTTTTTTTTACTTGTCAATTTTGGGCCAGTCTTGTCTGCTGTTTCTGACTGTGTCATGATGTGAACAAGACTGACTTTTTTTTCTTGTATAGATACAGGCCTCTGTCAGTCCAAATTCTTCTTGGCTTATACCCATCAAAACTTTTTAAAGTCAGTTTGGTACGTAAGACTTTCAGATAGAGCAGACGCCTGGTATCAGAGCTCTCCTGAAGGCTAAATGGACTGAGCATAATAAGATAGAATGGAACAAATCTTCTATCTTCAATAAAAGATAGAATGGAACAAAACCTCTATCATTGCTTAAAGAGAAGCAGACAGTATAAAATAAAGTCTCTGAGTTCACCTTGACACTCATGTCCCCTCCAGGCTCAGCTCGTAAAGGACAGACATTCAATAGCACGTCTGGAGAGCCTCTACTCAGATGAAGAAGATGAGGGAGACCCTGTTCCTGAGAATATCCAGATGACCTGGACAAAAGAGAAATGTGATGCTGAGAAGCGGAACCGAGGCAGTGCCGTGGGAAGCTTTAGGGATCTCATCAGCATTAAGCCGTGAGTCGTGTCTAAGTCTACACTTTGCATCTTCTGAAACTCTACACGTGCTGTGCTTTTACTGTCTTTTGTTTCCTAATCCTTGGTTTGGACTTGTGCTATAAACATTGAGACCTGGCTATGAAAAAACATCAGTTAGCCTTCCTGGAAATCTGTAACCAATCAAATGTGCACACATCCTTCAATATTTCACTTGGTATAGTCAAATTCTAAATTGGAGCTCTTAAAATCCTGTAACAACTTCCCTCCTGTCTCCCAAATACCTCAATAAAACACACTGATAATTTCACTGATCTAATCAGAATTTTTTTAAAAAGATGATAATTTCACTATCTACTGTGTAGTGTGGATGTTTAACACATTAAGGAAGAAGCTATGGAGATGGTGATGAATGACTTGGAATAGCATCTATGTGTGATAAACCCTCTGAGACAGACTAGCTGCTGCAGGAGCACTGGCTGGTAAAAACAGCTATAGTACTACCATGTGTGAGCCCCCTGAAGAGTGAGAAGTAAAGGTCTATTTTGGCTCTGTGTAAAACTGTGAATCTCCTGTGACTTCTTTGATCTACTCCATCTCACATGAAGAGCTCAGTCAGTCAGTTTTGCATACTTGGCAAAGTTCCAGATTTTTCTTCCTCATAAATCAGAAATCAAATCTGTTTTAGGCTGAATCATACTGTAAAAATTCTGCTGAATTTGGTGTTAACTACCTGTACTTTTTCCTCTTCCATGCTTTCAGAGGGTGGGAAAACTTGTAAGTTTGTTATTTAAATTAGAAGTACATTAAGATGGTTGAGAGGAAAGACCTAATTTTCTCAGCTAAAAGCAGGAAAACTACGTGTACTGATGGAAGGAAAGGCACTAGAGTTGAGCAGTCTTAGCAATGTTTTAAAGGGAGCAGGATTAGCTACTTAAGCTGAGTATCATTATAAATAGGATGTAACAAAATACAAGAGTTGTCCTGATGAGAACTAAGGATAGAAGACAATTCCAGTCTGAACCTATTTTCTTAAGCAGAGTATGACACAAGCAGGGGGAAACATTACTCATTTAGAGAAGCTCTCATTTCACAACACTGCAGGATGTTATTTCTGGCAGTTTCTGGTCACTAAACAAGCCCTTTCTTGTAGCCTACACCTTCAAATCACTGGGGAGATGCCAATTTTAAATGTCACTTTAGAGAGAACCAAACCTTTAGTTTTCAATCCCTTTCTGAAACTATACATAGCTAGCAACTGTTCCGTTCCTGCTGCTGGTTTTTTCCTTACTTCCTGTAAACATTATCTGGCCTCAGTGTTGTCTCTGGCTTTCTGAAGCCAGAGGGTGTCCTTGCTCCAAATTGTATAAGAATATGAAGTAACAGAGAGGTAGTTCACAGTGGGTAAATTATTCTGTTAGCATAATAAACATGATTCTTCCCACTGCATCTTCTTTTTTCTGTATATATAAATTATTTCTTTGCAAATCTGAATATTCTGAGAGCATTGAGGTTACTAGAGTTTCAGTCATCATGCAAAACTGAATGTATGAAACCACAGATTCGTATCTCATTTGTTTCTACTAACACTTATTTTAATATATTAAAATGAAGACAAAAATGCAAGTGGAAAGGCCTCAGAAGTTTAAATATATTCTCCTTTTGTTAAGTTTATTTCTGTATTGTATGTCCTTTTATGTTACGAAAATAATGGTGGATTTCCTGTAAGAAGGAAATATTCCCTAGCTTGAAATCCCTAAAGGTTACTTGTGAGTTTTCTTCCTCCACAAATTGATGTTACTTTTTGTTAATATAGTCCAAATAATTAATGCTTTTGCCTCTCTTAGCCTGGATTCTTATGGAGCGGAGGCTTATGAGATTATGCTACACCTATTCCCTTTTCTCCCCTAACTTTTGACCTAAGTGCCTACTCAAGTTTGAAAGTGTGATTGAGATTTTAAATACACCTGGGTAAAACTGTTTCTTGTAAATAGACAGGCAGAAAGGTTGATCAGTGTCCTGAGGAAGAGGTTAACATCCTTATTACACTCCAGAAAAGCACCATACATCCAGCCTATTAGGCTGCCTTCCTGTATTTCCCCTTCATGTGATTGCAGTCTGTAGCAAACCAGGCTTTCTCTGGAGATGTTTCATCTGGAGATGAGGCTTTCATCTGGAGATGAGGCTTTCTCTGTTGAACTTCTGTTCAACACCAAGAGGGAAGTGTGCTCCTGGGAAGTGTGGACTGAGCACAGTGGTGCCAGTCTCCTGCTTCGTTCCCATGTCTTTGAGAGAGAGTTTTGTAGTGCTGAGTTTGGAGAGGTGCATGGCCTGTGCTGCCATGGGCCTGAGGGGTCATGGGAAGGCCCTGCAGTCACGAGTGTGCCTGGTCAAAGAGCACATTCCCTCTGTATTTTAATTTCTTATGCAACCCTAAATATCAAATATGCTTTTTGAAGAGAGTGTAACTTTCCAAACTGGAGACTTGATTCCAGAGCTCTTAAAACCAATGGACTAGCTGTGCCTGAGTAACTCTGGGAAATCTCTTTTGTATCTTCATCGTAAAGTTTGAAAAAAATCACTGTGTTGAGATGACATTTAACAGAGTGTTTAGGAGATTTGAGTATGCTTTTAAGGACCTTTTTAATAATTCAGTGTTCAGAGGCACGTTTCTAGCAGTAAGTGTGAATGTGCTTCTTTTACAGGAACCAGTCTAATGTTCGAAGGATGCACACAGCAGTGAAGCTAAATGAAGTCATTGTAAATAGATCCCATGATGCCAGACTTGTGCTCCTCAACATGCCTGGTCCTCCAAAGAATACTGATGGAGATGAAAACTGTATCCTTTCAGGCAAGGCCTGGGCCACATAGAAGGTTTTTCTTTAATCTGTTCTCTTGAATTCATTTTGCCACCAGTGCTGTTGAGCTGTAATGTGTGACAAAGTGTCCCCTGAGAGGAGGGTATTGGCTTGTGGCTGTAAGGCAGTAATTGCTTAAAGGAAAAAGTGCCACCAACCCACAGTATTTTGGTACTTAGAGGGATACTTGCACTATGCATCTAAGCGAGACCACAGCTGAGGACTGTGGTCTGGCCCTGCTCTAATCCCTTTTGATACTTTTTGTCCTTGACTTTACTGAAACAGACATGGAGTTTCTCGAAGTCTTGACTGAGGGTCTGGAGAGGGTATTACTTGTTAGAGGTGGCGGCCGAGAAGTCATCACCATTTACTCCTGATTTAGAAGCTTCTAACCCTGGTCTACATTTACCTTCTTGGCCATAACGGACATTCCAGTTTTAAATGGAGAAGAAAAAAAGGATTTTTTTGCCTAACTTTCTCTTCATCCAGTCCTGTTCACTGTTTTTCCATTTGCAACATACATATCTTTTTGGACTGCAGTATTTGTTACACCATCCAATTAGCAACATAAATTAATTGTGAAGCTGCCACATTATTCTGTTTCTGCTTTGGTACCCCAGCATTTGTGCATGTAGTTTTAACACTAAACCTATTTTTAGTCAGCACTGCTACGTGCAGTATTTTTAGTAACTGTATGTAAAGTTAGGACATGAAAGCCAGTTACTGTAAAAAGATTTAAAAAGCTTTTTATATTAGGTTTGGGGGATAGAAGTGCATTATATAGCAGCTAGTTTCTGCTGAAGTTCAGCTATAAAGCATTTTCTAAGAGCACACTAAATTGTAAGAGAGGACTGAAAAAGCTTTCCTTTTCTGGGTTTATTTCCAGAACTAAACTCTCAGTATTGGGTAAGAATTTATACTTTTAATACATTTATTGATAGAGATTTAAATAAATTATGTTGATATAGTTGAAATTATGTATGTAGCTTGCTATAAGTTTTGTTGCTTCTGAGACTTCAGATTCTGTGAGGCCAGATCCCTATTTATTTTTGTATTTATTTGTCAGAAATATTGGATATGCAGATGCAGACTGTTTAGGAGAACAGAGATCTCACAATAAATTCTGAATCACCAGTGGATTGAAGGACCAGTCCTGTGCAGTTCTTCCATGCTATAAATTTCTTGCAGACCATCCATCAAAAGTACATTGAGCATGTTGGAGTCCCATATAGAGCCAGGTGCTATGCTGCACGCACAGTGATGGGATTGCACTTGCACAAGTACAGGGGACCTGCTGCTTCATTGTATGCTTTATGCCCTTAGAGGGAAAAGAAGAAAATACCTATATTAACCAATAAGTCTCTGGAGATTTTATCAAGCCCATTAAGTTGTACTTTATGTACAGAACATTCGTATTTTTTCAATAAAATGTTGGATACACTTTGAACCTGCTCTCTGTTGTGTGTGAGGGTGGATTGTGCAGGAGGAGCCTCTGCCCTGATCCAACATTGGTGCCACCGGACCCACCAGGTGAGGGCCAGTGGGCTGGGGCCGCGTTGGTGCTCTCCCAGGTGGCACAAGTCCTGCACAGGGGAGCTGCCACCTTCGACTTCAAAGCAGCTGGGTGTGTGTCGGAGGGAGTAAAGCCTCTGGGGCACTGCCAGAACCAGCAGCCAAGCAGAACTCTGCATCTCTAGACTACTGAACACACACAAGCTGGTACTCCATCATGATTTCTGGCTGTCTGGGGGAGTGGTGATCCCATGCCATGGATAGGTATGAACTTAGGTCCCAGGGATGCTTTTATTGAACTGGAAGAAAGGTAGGGATTGACACTTTTCTGTCCCATTGCTCTTGCTAGTGGTGTGCTAGTGGTATGCTAGGTGGTGTGCTAGTTCTGTGAGCCCTGCTGTGGTGGTACTCCTGGGTGTTTCACTGATCACAACATGACCAATTTGTCTGAGAGATGCCAATCTGAGAAACTACCCAGGCTTTTATCTTGAATAACTTAATAAAAAAATGCTGTTCATAGGCGTTTTATAGTTAAAGCCTGTTTGTTATCTCTGTAAAGGACACACATGATGGGAACAGGATGGTATTAATCTGTGCCAAGTTCCCTTCAAGACAACAGCCAGGAAGTACCTCTGGGGTGTGCTCTCTATTGGGTGTTTTTTTATTTTAAGAACAGTCTTTGCTTTTTTTGGTTTTGAAAGCCAAAATTAATGTCACTCATGCTTTCAAACCAATGGAAAGAATAAAGCTTTCTTATTTGCAAATATGGTACTATTTGTACAGATTATTTTTTCATCTTCAGACCACTGAGTAATGGAGTGCAAGTGTACAGCAATTTTGACAGTTAACACCTATTTGGAAACATTCTTTTATAGGAGTAATAAAGTTTATGAAATCTTTTGTTCCTCAGACTCTTACCAAATGTGATCTCATTCAAGCACTCTGAGAAATAAATACACCTTCTCCTTATGAAATTTCATGCAATTGGATGACTCCTCCACCTCACAAAAGGATTTCAGTGCCATCTGTTACCTGACCAATGTGACCTGTTTGTGGCTGTGTTTTAACATCAAAGCAACCAAGCGAATCTCTTTACAGATACAGCAGATTAGGTTCTCAGAGGTGATTATATGCTGTGAGTATTAAAAACCTCCACCCTAATTCAGCACTGTCTGGACCCGAAAGATTTTACAGGTTCCAATTATGTAAGTCTTCACTACATCCAGAAGAAGGTTCAATATAAGTTCCTCTGAGACTTTGCTTATTGCCAGCACTGAAAACAAAGTAGCATGGAAAAGGTTGTGTAAGAAAAGACCACTGAAAAAAAAGTAATTTCTGAGTCATCTGTGACAGTACCTGAATGGTCATCTTCCATTCTTGGCCCTATGCTAGAACCATTTTTGGTAAGGAGATGAGAACATAGCAACTAAAATACAGTATGACAGAGTTGATTTAAACTCTTCACCAGTTGGTGAGTTGAGACTTACACTTAAAACATCAACGGTACAGTTTTAATAGTTAGTGAGTTATTCAAAAATATTCCTCTGGAAGCACAGAGATTGCTGTATCTTTCACCGGCAGAAAGCTCTCGATCCGCGCAGCACTGCCAGGCTGCTTTGTGCTCTGCCGTGCCCACCGGGTCCCACCAGGGGGCGCCGGGCCGCCTCCTTTGGCGCTCCCGGGAGCGGTGTCCAGCCGGGATCCTTCACGCCGCTCCTCTACCGAGCGCTTCTCTGCCTTCTCGATGCACTGATAGCCAACGAAACGTGCTGAATTAAAAGATTTCCACTTCAACAATACATCCTCCTCCCCCGTCCTCGTTTCTCATTCTCTCATCTGCGTCATCCATAACAATGTTTGCCTCTTCAGTAGTTCCCCCGGGAAGGGAAAAAGTGCCTCATGCTGTGCTCGGGAGGTCATATGTTCTCATTCCATTCTGGAATAATTATCCCCCTGCACGGCCACGGGCCCGGGTCAAATAGGGCATCTGTAGGCAGATGCTGCCAACACAAAGTGCTGCTTTTCCCTCGGGAAAAATGGGTTCCCCCTTGCTCTGGATTTCCCGTGTCAGACAGCAGAGTCAGACCCACAGCAGGTGATGGGTTTTGGAAGAAAATTCCCTATCGGAGTCACAGTCTATATTCCAAGCTCTCTGAACAGAATACGCCCTGCCAGTGGACAGTTGACTAAAATGGAATCTGCAGTTGGGAACATCTGTCCAAAATTCTCTCTCCACTCGAAATAATGCAGGCAGGCCTCTTGGTGTCAGGAACAGCATCATTAAGGGCACATCTCCTCCTCTAGCCAGGGAAAGTGCTTGCCAGCTGGGCAGACACTGCTTACTCCTGGCAGGCCTGATGTTCTTTCTTCTGTCAGCTCCTGAAGTGAGCCTGAGTGCACTCACTGCATGTGATAGGCTGCAGCTCAGCTGAGGCTTGGATGAAAGCCTAACAAATGGGACAGTCTCAAAAGTAAAGGCATCCCTGGTGAGGGCTGAGCGGCAACAGGAGCTGTCCCCAGCTGCTCTTTGCACAGGGCTTGGTCTGAGCTTCTCCTTCCCTTCTCTGCACATTTCATGGGACTCTCAAGACAGCCATCAGTACTTGACACCACAAGGTCTAAGGCTCTCCAGCTTGCCATGATTTCTGCTATTCTCTGGCAATATCAATAATACAGATATCACTACTGAAACAGAAATGTTTCAAGAAATGTCCATGGCCCACAGTGATGGAATTGATAATGGGTTAACAACATTAGAGACCTCAGGCAGAGGTCTCAGCCTTTCACAGGTCTGTGTCATACGACAGGCCAGCAATTTTATAAGAGAGAGAGGATGGAACTGTATGCAGTGTAATTCTCACTTATTATTAAATAAATAAAACAAAAATTAATTTATCTCATCAAAGAAAGTGGTTTTACAGACTCACTAGAAAAGGAAAGTACCAGTTAGGCCATGAACCTTCTGGGTAAAGGCAGTTAAGATCTATGACAGGATATTCTGGGTTTGCTTCAACAGGGAGATGAAAGCACCAAGTTGCCATTTTGATGCATAAATATCTAATGGTTAGATACTCTTCACCTCTCTCCTTTCACCAAACCCTAGGCTGCCTATGGTCTGTCAAATACACATAGAACCATTTAATTCTTGCTCTGCATTCCTCTCAGCTCAAGTCAAGAAGCTTATGAACCACTCTATTATTGCTCCTCAGTTTCTCATAATTGGTTTGTGAGAGTTCAGTTTTGGTTGGGTCAAGTAGTTACTTCTACAGAAGACCCACTCTCAATCTGCAGTCAATAAAGGATTATAAGAACCACACCTTAAAACAGAGACGTAAATTCTAAATTCAAGACTTTTTAGAGGTAACAAGGTAGCAAGCCATATAAATGCAGAATTTGTCAAACTTGCCTCCTCTACATATCCAAATATATAGAATTTTCCTGTTACATGTCTGCAACAATTTGCTAAATGTAGCAATTAATTTGATCCTGATTTTAAATTTACAGTTATGATAAAAATTTTTATTTACTTTTGCTAAGACAAACACCCCTCTCCTCAAACTGGTTAATAAGGAATCAATTGCTGAGGCTTAAAAAAAAAAACACATCACCACAGGAATATTAAAGATCTAAGTGGAATATGTAAATAGTTCCCATCAAAATAAGCTGGCTACAATCAGAACTGAATGTATTTTTATTTGGCTTCTTTCGTGTCCTTCACCAGGGTCCATACAAGCTGTCCCCACAATATAACTCTTTGTGGCTTATCTGGTCTTTTCTCTTTCAAGGACAAGTACAATCAGCTTCCTCAGAGGCCAGCTGTGCTAGGGGTGGTGAAGCGTGGCCACACTTATTATTTTTGGACTGTAAACTAGCGCAACTCTTTTCAGAGTGGCTTCGTCTCTGTTTTTCATAACAGTGTGTTTAGTTGGGATCTACTCATTACCATTTTCAACAACTTGCTTGCATTTATGGAGATATTTCTCATCTCAAAAGGGCCTATTGAAGTGGTCAGCCAGGCCACTGAACTAAAATAAACATACTGAAAATAAAAAGCAGGGAGAGAAATTTGCTTTACTCCAGCCTGCCTCTTAGGTGATTCAGTTTAACTCTCATGCCCAGATTTTCACACACTAAAGTTAAAGTATATAAGACTCTGCTGTGAGCAAAGCTTAGCAGGTGTGTTAGTACCAGAGTAGGGCATCATTTCTACAATGCTGGGGTTTTTTTGTTCTCAGACTTTAAAATCAGCTCCTTCAAATAAGCCTGGTTTACTTCTTGTGTTTGGAGACAGAACTTGCCCTTCATCTCCTTTATTCCTTCTGCCACCTGTTTCATCAGTAATTAATGGAAACTGGCATAAGCCCCACATCACTGGACAAAACAAGCATTGTATCTCGGTGTCTGTACAGTCATGCCATACATCCTAAGAAAGCACACTGAGAATGCATAACATTGTCTTGGAACTCAGTAAAGACTTAAGTGGCTGAGTCCAATTCTGATGTTTGCATCTTCTGCTGTCTCATACACAAATTTCCTTCTGACTTCCTGTATAGGCTGTACCTTGATACAATGGCAGCCCAGAATGATGGCTTTGGAGAAAACAGCTCATTGTTTCAGTACCGGTTAAGAGACTTTTCATTCTGAAGGCCTCTTGACTCCTATGGGTATAAACTTATATGTAAGATCTGGAAGATTAATTCCAAGTACAGACAGTGATCTAAAGCACATGTCAGCTTTTAATGTGTATAAATAAATTTTATTCCTCTTTATAACTGTGTCAGACAGGTCTAGTTACTTGAAATGTGTTTGTAAAGATGAGTACTTTTGGAGAGGAAGTGGAAGAAGGGTAGGTATGTAATATAAGAATACCAAGTAATCAATTTTAGACCACATGCCCTTTAAAACATTGCATTTATATCCCTACATTTTCCCTTCCCCTTTAGCTTTCCTCTAATACCAAGAATAGTGTTTGTTTTCCTGAAACACCAATTTTGCACAAAGTTAGAACAAAAATCACTGAGGAAGTGACAGAGATGCTCTTTACTGTTATTTCTGACCTACACAGAAGGAACAAGTTACAGAAAACTTGTTGGGAAGTGTTGGGAGACTGAAGTTAGAGGTAGTCTCATTTCTATGTTAATTCACCTGTGTCAGTGAAGTCTGCAGAGAGAACAAATCCTGGTAGAATTCACAGCAGTTGTTCAATTGGACATCTGTGATTATGCTGAGTTTTTTCCAGCAGGACTATGTGTGTTGAGTCTTTTTCATATTGCAATTCCATGCTGTGAGGTTATGAAATGACTAAATTTGCCTGTGTGATTTTCTAGCTAATACAGCAATGTGCTAATGTTTTATCAAGTTACATTTAGTGTTGCAATCTAGTTAAAGAGAGGCAGCTTTTAGTGCAGAGTCTGTAAGGAGGAAAAAAGTCACTCATAATCTCTTCAAAGTCTAACACGATTAAGAGACTGACCCTCCTCACACCAGGCTTAAGTATCAAAATCTAATTACAATGTCATTATTAACCATATGCCCACAATCAAATCCAGGGTACTGCAACTTGCCTGTCAGTATTTTTAGGGAAACTCAATTTCTTGTCTTTAAATTGGGCATACAGTGGCAAATCTTCTAAGAAACAGAGAAGGCAACTTAGAAAAAAAATTTAGAAGTCAATAGTCCTACAGATAAGAGGCACAGAGGAAAAAGTTCACATATTTTATCAAGGTTGACTTTTTGTTGATGCTGACATTTTTCTTGCTTTAAGGTACTAAAATTAGCCAGGAAATTGATCTCACCTTTGTAACTAAAGAATTAGATACGCTTCAACCCCAGATGATCAAGTCATGTATACTGGCATCATCAAAGAAACCCATGTCAAACACTTATACAGAGACTCCAACTGCAAACCTGCTGCATTTGGGTACCTGCTCTGTGACATCTATACATTCTTGGAAATAGTTCTCAGAAGTCGCTAAACTCCTCAGGAAACAAGACTCAGGCGTCATCATGCTAGTCTGGGCCAACTTTTCAGTTAAATGTTGGATTTTAAAAGGAACGCTTGATGTTCAGTTTAAAGTCAGAAATTACTCCACAGAAATACTGTGAGTTACTGGACCAAAATAGAATTTGGATGGAAATTGAGGTACTCTTCATAGGTTATTTGTACCACACATAAAATGAACAAACAAAAAGAAACCTTAACTATGCACAGGTGCCACTGTTAAGTCAAAGGAAGAGGCTAGAGTATTTCTTGTTTGAACTCCTCACCGCAATTAGAAACTTCACTTGGCAGCACAAATACATGATCCTTCATACTGCTTGTTTTACAATTGAAAATGAAGCAGACTCTAAGAGCCTATAAGCCCATCCTATATTTCAGTCACCATGTCTCATAGTCCCGTGTTCAAATAACATTCTTTTCAAAGGACAGTTAAAATATATTAAGTCTGTTGCTGTACAAGAATGTGAAATAAAACTTGTCGTCATTATTGCCTGATGGGCCATGTACACACTCAGGGAAAAGTTTTCTCATCTCTGCTCTAAGCAAAACAGTCTGATGCCAGTTCAGATGGTGTATTGGCCATTCATTAATGGAATGAAGTAACTCTACTCCACACTTTCCCTTGTTAGACCTCCCGCATGTTCTCCATATTGTTTGGAGTCTTTCTGCGATACCAAGGCTCACAGTGCAGCCTCCAGGTTGCCCTGTTGTCGGAAGTTAGGATTTTTTCCTTTTTTTTCTCTTTCTCTCAGGGAACATTGTCCCATTTGTCACCTAAGAAATGATAATGACTGATACTTAAGAGAACAAAAGGGGTTGCTGGGGCGAGGAGGCGGGTGAGGGTGTGGCCAGCTGCAGCCTCTTAGCCGAGGGCTTTTATCTTGGCAAGGACAGAAACACAGTGAAATTTTGGCTGGTGGGTGACAGGCTGGGCTCTATCTCGCTCTCCGAATAGAGACAGGTGAAGTTTGGTGCTGGACTTTCACTGCCCAGAGGATTTGCTGCCACTGTGGAGGTTTCGTTTTCCCACTGCTTCTCCTACCGTGGGTAAGCCTTTGCTGTTGAATTGGGACCTTATTAACACCTGACCTCACTGCAAAAGGACCCTCACCATCTACTTCAGTGCCCCAGGGGAAAACCCAGGACCTCGACCCTCCGAGGGAGCCTCTCCCGGCTGCTTGCGGAAGCCTAGCTGCTGCCCAGCGCCGCTGTGTTCTGCCGCTGCTTTGGGTTTTCCACTACACTTTACTCCGATGCCCTGTGTCTGCCCGACCCCCACGGCCGCTGCTGCGGCTGCTGAGTTTCTACTACATTTTGTTTGCTACCCCGGCGTGTGCCCGCCTCCGCCCTTCCAGCTGCCGCTCCAAAGTTCCTACTACAGCCCATTTTGCCACCCAGAGGGGCACGGAGACCAACTGCTTCCCGCGAGTCTCCAGAGAAAGCCGCTTCTCCCTCTCTGCCACCATCACCCGCCTGAGGGCCGAGCTCGCGCCACAGCGCCCCCTGCCGGCGCGGGGGAACCATCGCACCCGCCCCGCCCGGCCGGGAGCCACCAGCGGCCCTGGCGGCCATGAGCGGCACTGCAGCGACGGGAAAGGGCCTGAGGCCGAGAGGCTGGCACGGAGGTCTGTTGTGTTCGGTGTCGCAGTTTGTTTGCCTTGTTGTCTGTACACACACACTGGNACCTTATTAACACCTGACCTCACTGCAAAAGGACCCTCACCATCTACTTCAGTGCCCCAGGGGAAAACCCAGGACCTCGACCCTCCGAGGGAGCCTCTCCCGGCTGCTTGCGGAAGCCTAGCTGCTGCCCAGCGCCGCTGTGTTCTGCCGCTGCTTTGGGTTTTCCACTACACTTTACTCCGATGCCCTGTGTCTGCCCGACCCCCACGGCCGCTGCTGCGGCTGCTGAGTTTCTACTACATTTTGTTTGCTACCCCGGCGTGTGCCCGCCTCCGCCCTTCCAGCTGCCGCTCCAAAGTTCCTACTACAGCCCATTTTGCCACCCAGAGGGGCACGGAGACCAACTGCTTCCCGCGAGTCTCCAGAGAAAGCCGCTTCTCCCTCTCTGCCACCATCACCCGCCNTTCTGTACACACACACACACACTGAGGTCTGTTCTGTTGGGTGTCGCAGTTTGTTTGCCTTGTTTTCTGTACACACACACTGCAGTCTGCTTTGTTCGATGTTGCAGTTTGTTTGTCTTCTATACATGCACACACACACACACACACACACATATATATATATGCACATAAAGAACTGTTATTCCTTTCCCCATATGTTTGCCTGAAAGCCCAGTAATTCTGAAGTTATAATAATTTGGAGGGAAGGGAGTAATATTTTCTTTTGCAAGGGAGGTTCCATGGCCTCCTTTGCAGACACCTGTCTTTCAAACCAAAACACCTGTGGATGCTACTAACAGTGCCTTCAGCTGGCAGCTGCTGCTTAGAGATGTGCTATCCCAAAATTATCTAGTTGACTTTTTTGTGACCTCTTCATCAGCTAGGATCACGAGATATATCTGTTGAGTTAAAGATGATTTAATTCACACTGCAAGTCTGGAAGGAAACAAATATAGAACAAGAAATTGCTGCTTTCAATTCCTACAACAGGTCATATAATTTGATAATGTAGTAACCAGAAGTCCTTTGCTTGACTAATTTCCAGACAGCTATTGCATAATCCTTTCCCTTGTTAGACCATGTGTAACACTAAGGAAATAAAAGGCAACAACTTCTGGTTAAACACTCAAATTCTAGTTTGTCTTAAAAAACACTACAGCAACAAACTTCAGTTGTTTTTCCAACAGTGAGTAAACTGTATAAACGGTTTTGTTTGTCCCTTGTGCACGTGATTAAAAGAAAATGTAGCTGAATTCCCTCAGCTGAATAAGAGCAGATGAAAAGCATAGGGAGGGATCTGCTTCAGAAGTAGAAAACTCAAGCTTTTCAGTGTGCTGTACAGCCTGCAAGAAAAGGAGAAACTGCAGAATATATCAGTTATAACTTGGTATTACTTCCTCTTACAATGTCATATTCTTTATTCATGTTGAGCTAAAGGGACTTTAATCTCTATTCTAAACACTTCTATGGAGTAGATCTTATCAATTGAATGTATATTCTAGAAGAACCCAACACAACTACACTTACTCTGTGATATTTTCCAGCCATCAGAAATTAGTTAATTAATTTTATTAATTTCAAGATTAATAAAAGTGGTAAGACATGCAATCTTGAATGTGGTGCATGCCTACAGGCCATGCCCAAAGTACTCGCCTTGTTTCTGCTGCTTATTGGATAGACAAAGCATTTCCTAATGTGATATGTGAAAGGAAAACTGTTCCATCATTTCAGAAGAGAGCAACGAATTGTCAGAATGTCAGAAAGCAGTGTTTGAGTTTGGGTGTATCTTGCTTGAGCAAGTCAGTACAAATATCCTTGTGACACTGTAAAAAGGATTATCCATGTGCAGGTGTTACATGGCTCTCTTGGAGCACTCAGCATTAATCCCTTTGACAGCTTGTATGTAGCTGTAGCTCTGCTGGCTGCAGACTTTGTTAAAAAGGTTGTCTAAAGAACAACCAAATTCAAAGGTACCTGTGCAGGAATAAATACAACCTCAATTTTTCTTGCAGTGTTCACCATTCTTTGAGAACACTTGTCATGTTTTATCACAAAATATATCTTAAGACTAAACACAAAAGCCCCTAGCAAATGCAAAGGTTGTGTTTGTTCTAATTGTTCATGTAGACATAATAGGTAAGTCTAGACAATTGTGTTACTGTTACTGATGAATATGGTATATCTTGCAGCTGATACTCCAGCAGGCCTGTAGGCATTGAAAGAGAAGGTGGAGACAATAGCTCCTGCCTTTCAGTTTTCTTTTGCACTGACAAATGGCATTTGCTATAAGCATGTTACCTGTGAATCTAATTCCAGATATTTAAATAGATGGTAGATACTGACCTCTAGTTACTTCAGGCAGCTGGTCAGACAGGAACATTTTGGAAAAGAACACTGGCTGCTGGGACCTGGATCTCTTAAGGCTTTTGTACTCTTTTCTCCTTTGTACACTGCCTATTGCTTTTTATAGTTGGTTGGAGGGGAAGAACCAGATGCAGTCTATGTAGATATCGTAATAATAACCAGAATTTAGGGCTTGATTTTGAATCAGGACATCTTTGGAGCCTTTCAAGGATTCTTCTATGGCAATTACAGAAGGTTGGTGGCAAACCAGTGGTATGTCACGGGCTCTGAGCTGCAGCTACAGAACTGGCTAAAAGTGTTCATGCAACAGCTGATTTTTCACTATAAATGAGGCACAAAGGTGTAGCCTTGAGCACTGTACCTTTTAAAGCTGTGGCAGATCTGTTTGCAAGGTGACTACTTGTAAATCGACAAATTTGAGATTTAAATGAGCATTTAGCTTCTGCAGGCTCGGTTTCCTTGCCCAGGCTGTCACCACCACAGGCCAGTTCTTGGGGGACCAAGGGTTTTGGTGGCTCAGGCTGCTGTTTGTGCCAGGGAGGATGGTGCCACATGGCTGTAAGTGCCTCAGGATGGCACAGGAGGGCACCTGCATCTCTGGGCACTGGGGAAGAGAAGCTGCATTGCACACTCTGTACAGGACAGCTCACCTGAACAGAGACTGAAACAAATACTCTGAAATGCAAAATATGGTAAATAAATCACATGCTTTGCAACAGGCACTGTGAGGGCTTAGTTTTAAATGATGGCAAGCACAAAATTTGGGTGCTCTAATAGGAGAGCTGGAGTAGAGTTACTTCATTCCATTAATGAATAGACAATATACCATCTGTACTAGCATCAGAGACTTTTTTGCTGAGAGCAGAGATGAGAAAACTTTTCCCTGAGTGTGTACATGGCCCATCAGGCAATAACGAGGACAAGTTTTATTTCACATTTTCGTATTTTATTTTATTTTTTTTTTATTCCATTAGTAACAAAGAGCAGATTTCTGCATGTGATGGCACTGCTGAGGGCTGGACAGCAGAAGACAAACACAAGAAGCAAATACTATCTCCAGACCTAGGGGCTAGGTTATTCTGGGGAGGTGTGTGAAAGTAGAGATGGCTTCTTACTGAAAGCCAGGCTCTAGGGAAGGATCTGCTAATACTCTTGGTCATAAACTAGCTCACAGACTGGTTGGAAAATTCTGTGACTGTATAAAACTTTGGGGTTTTAAGAGTATTTCAGTTACCTTTTTGTTGCAATGAGACAAGAAGAACCTTTTCATTTTTGAGAGAAACTGAATTTCTGTTTTTCTTATCCCCCTTCTAAAGAGCTCTTTAGATCTTTCTACTTAGCAAATCATGTATAGTTTAGATTACCTTTAATAAATGAGAAATTTGGATTAGGATCTGGGCAGGCAAATTCTAAAAACTTTGAACAGTATGATATTTGTCGGATAGTACTCCTAGTGGGTTGGAAAATTTTTCCCCCTTGTATATGACATCATGTGTGAGAATATGAATCAGCCTTCTACATAATTACAGTCAAAAGTTATGGGTTATGTGTAATGTTTTTTACTCTTATGATTCATTAGGAGGTACTGTATTTGATACTGTTGTCTTTTTACATAGCCTATTTGTCCCTAAAAATAAGACTTCTAAACGCCTTTTGTTTTTTTGTTTTTTGGGTTTTTTTTTTAGTTTTACTGCTGAGACCTGGGTGAAATGGCCCAAAGAAAAATTTTCACACCCTTCGAGGAGCAGCCTATGAGCTCACAGAACTGGAACTTCCTATAACAATGATGTTAGCAAGGTAAGCCTAAAACTCAAATAAAACACCTGTAGCTGATACTATAGAAACAAGGGTGAAATAGATTCAATGGCTTTTTAAAAAAATATTTGCTGCTTGCATTTACACATCCTGTTCTTATAGTCAGACTGATTTTACTAGTACAATAACATGAAATTACCAGGTATTTTACTTATTGCAGCATGGCAACTTTTCTAAAACCATTCTTTCTGAGCATGTCTGTCATACAAGCAGTTCAGCTGATCACAGCTAGTTGTATATGAAGTTACTCTCTAATTAGCCTTTTTGACTTTGTTTTGAACTGTTTAATTAATTGCTCTAAGAAAGTTTTATAGAGGTGCTTTTGACAGTCTCGGATCTTATTTTCTTGACAAATTATTTAAGTTGCTTTTAAATCTGGATCTAAAAACTTTTGACAGTGTGACAATATTATGGTTTATAGAAAAAGTCCTTGTAGTGGCTTTGCTTAACTATAAAGCCTTCGAAGAGGGGATAAAATCATAAAATAGAACAAAGCAATGTATTTCTCAGGAAGGAAGATGGAGAGGCTCAAGACTTGCTGCCAAAGAAGTGCCTTTGAGGAGAGCATTTTTTGTCAGGTTGAACATGGGTGCCCCCATGTGTTCTGTGTGTTGACAATGCACAAGCTTGTGGTTTGTGTCAGTAGACCTTTATTTAGTGTTTGGAAGTTTCACCACATTTGAATAGTTGAGCTCAAAGCCAGCCTTCATTTATCATTTGTTATAGCACAACAATTACAGATAATCTAATTTCAAATATTAAGTTATGTGGCTTCAAACACTAGCTATGTGCTGTGAAAAGCTAATATTAAATGTGTGCTATCCTTGGTGCTTTAAAGTGATTTCTGGCATGACCAGATTGATTAGGAGTATCACAGAAGCTTCCTTTAGTGGCTTGTATTAATTTTTCCTAAATTCCTGTTGTGTTGATGTGGTAACTTCAATAGATTCAGAGAAGTAGATTGTGACATGCTGCCATGGCCCTGTCCCCCTCACAGGCTGCAATTTCCCACCCCTGCATGTCCCTACTGCTGTAGTTTTCCATTGAGGCTATTTTTCTGGAAACACCCTTGAAGCCAGATCACTAAAGTCATCAGAGTTAAAAAAACGCTGAAATTTTTGGAGTGCTGCAGTCTGTGGAGGATGCGTGAGACAATGACCCGCAAGCTGCCTTTACAGAAATAACAAATGCTGGAATGTGGCCTGGATTCCCTGCTGGGCACGGACAGAGATGCTTGCAGGGCAGTTTTTTCATTTGTTCTAAGGCACTGAATAAGGTTATCCTTGTTATGACTGCAGCTATAGCAAGCAGGCACAGCAAAGCCTCCAAAGGGTGTCACTTGTGTTCTCAATCCAAACAAGCAAATACTTCAACTCCCTGGAAGTGGAGTTAAAGTCTTTCCTGTCTCTGGAACTCAATGCAGAAGCCTGGTATAGAGGAAA
This sequence comes from Erpornis zantholeuca, assembly GCA_013400515.1. Lineage (NCBI taxonomy): Eukaryota > Metazoa > Chordata > Aves > Passeriformes > Timaliidae > Erpornis > Erpornis zantholeuca. The sequence goes on along the minus strand of VZTN01001859.1, from coordinate 22,770 downwards.
GCACTGCTCTGAATTGTGGTGTGGTCAGGAATCTGTGAATTAGATGGTTACAAGAATACAGAAATCCTCTTACAGCAAAAAAATAATAATAGATGACAGAGGATGGTGAGAAGAAACAAATCCCTTAACTGCCTGTGTGATGTCGCTGGCAGCTTTTGCCATGGGCCAGACTGCTGGGATATCTTGAATTAGGAGGAGTGCTGGAATCTTCTGCCGCAGAAGTAGTTTTTCAAGTAGTGTCAGCTCTCTTTTTGTGTATTCCTGTTGCAGGCTAGTATGCATTGGTCTATAACACTACTCACTGTGTTGACTACCCTGTCGACATTTCAGTTAGAAAGGAGTTTGTCTATTGGAATAAATGAATCTCTTGCATTCTCTGCTCTCTCTCAAGTGGTATCAGTAGTCTGTGTTGGCAGTAATAGATTTTCTAATACTGATCATGATCCAGATAAGGAGTTGGTTGTTCTCTAAACAGTCTTTCAAACTTTTATTAATTTTCTGAAGTTTTGTTTCAAATGCTTGTTTCAAGTTCATATTTGGACATGTACAAATGATGTTTATTTAAAATAACTTTAGTAAAAACAATCAATTGAGCAATTAATTACTCTTACGAGGAGTGTATTTTACTTCTAAAAAAAATTAAATTTTTTTCAAATTGCTGGTATGCTTTGGCTGCAGACTGTATTGTTGCTGCTATGGAAAATTCCAGGAAAAGGTGTAAAATGATGAGTGAAAAATGTCAAGGGTAGTATTTATTTAATGTGATTTCATTCATACGTTTATATCCAAAAATGTCTCTTTAGACCATCTGGGAGTTCTACTGTTGAGTCATGTTAGCCCTTTCCTTTTTCACATTTAGTCCATTTTATTTGTACTTCCCAAATCTATTTTATTTTTCTCATTTTCTTTTATCCTGCTGGTTTGTTCTTTCTTGGCTTTATTTTTAATTAGTTAAACATAAGTGGCCTTTGACATAGCAAAGATTATGAAAACAGTGGGACACTGGTTACTGCTTTTGAAAGAGTAAGGCAAATATTTTTGTGTTTGTTCTCCTTTGTCTGTTACCTCTCTCCTGGGGTTGTATTGTCAGGGAGTGAAGTAAAAGAGCCACTTGAGGGGGAAAGGGAGTTTATTTGGAATCTTTCTGTGTATTGTGGCTAGAAGCCCTAATAAATCTTAGTTCCACTGTGCTATGCAAAGCTACAAATGCGTAATGAGAACGTCTGAAGTTTTCAGCATGAAGCATTCTGACAAACCAGACCTGGCAGGGAGATGATATTTTAGCAGGGAGGGTGATATTTAATTTTATGCATGCAGATCAACAACCAGAGATTTTGAGCCAGCATCTAATCATGTTTATCATCTCTTGAAAATCTGTCCTCTTACAGTGGGAGCTCCTATACAGAAAGTGGCCTACTGGAAAGCTTTCCTTTTATAGTCATTTGAAGGTCAGAAGGGGATAGTGATGGTGAGATCCCAAAGTGTTTCCTGACTCTGGTGCCAGTCCAGCACTGTAAGCTTGATTTCGCTTCAGACCTTGTCAGATCCAGTACCAAATGTGGTCAGGCTGTGAATATTTGGTCTCCATTTGAGATTTGTGTTGTATTTCATTTGCAACTCCAGAATTTTGTGATAACCAGAGGTGGTAGCAATGGGGATGGCTGATTCTCTTGCAAATAATGAAGGTGTGCATACTGTTCCTTTGCTTGACCTAAACCAGAAGTTATTAAGGAGGTTCTGATAGTTAAGCAAAATTCAAGTTTTGTTTAAATGAGCGTGCAAAATAGTCACAGAATCCTGCATCTGTCTCTATGTTTCTCTGTAATAGGAACCAGTCAACACCTAAGAGGTTCAGTGATACTTCCTTAGATATTTTTCAGAAGATACAAAATCTATGCTTCTGCTGCCTTCCTGGAGAAAGCTCTTTGGATTCTAACCATTGCTGCTTGTCACATGAGAGAAATATTAATTCCTGCTGACTTGCATAAAGGGGGTCTTTACAGATTATTCAGAGAAGCTGTAGCTGTGAAAATTCAAAGTGAGGTTGGATGGGGCTCTGAGCAACCTGATCTAGTTGAAGATATTCCTGCTCATTGCAGGGAGCTTGGAAGTAGATGAGCTTCAAAGGTTCCTTCCACCCCAAAGCATTCTATGATTCTGTGGTCTTTTGAATTCTGTCTGTTGAAACACAGCAGGTCTGTTTCTGGTGACCACAAAAAGGCAAGTTTTCCTTCTTCCAGCTGTAGATCCCTCAGCTCTGAGAGGTGAAAGGTTTGAAACATAACTCATGGCCTTCCACACCTTGAATACAATCCAGCGCTACTTGCAGAAGAGTAGAAATGATCATACGCTCCAGGAAATGAAAGGATTTACAGGTTGTATATGTGAGAGTGTACATGAGATGTATGGTGGATTGCTAAAATTGGAGGTTTTCATTCATCCTCATCAATACATAGTAATCTGTTTGGGACTCAATAACAGTATGTTAATGTGGACTCTGCTCTCTGAGCCTTAAAATTGAGGGTGGGATTAGAGTTCTACTTTTGGGAAGACCTTGAAATATCAATGAACTGATAAATTTTCAGTTTCCTGCTGTTAGTCAGTGTCTTGAGTTTTAGAAGTTTCAAAGTCATCTGTCCTGCTACTGTAGGTAAAAACAAGGTGGTGATGTACAGAACTTGAGTATTTCATGTTTGGCTCCATGGAAATGTTTATCTTCTGATAAAGCATCATCTATGAAAGAAGTCTGATAGCAGAAACACTGATTCAACTGCAACAAAGCCACTACTAAGCTTTCCCTGTTGCAGAAGCAAAATTCTTAAAAAATCCAGCCTTTAAACTGTTTAAATAATTTTAGTATGTAAGCTCCACACTTGGAAGATTACAGAAGTGACAGCTAAAATCAAAGTAAATAGAGCCAATAGGAAAATATCTGGGTTTTTTGTAGTGACCAGCTCCAGTCACTGACACAGTATATTTTAAGGTATTTGACAATGTGGGCTATGAAGACTAAGCAAGCATGCAGAGATAACAAACTTCTTTACTAGCCCTGTTCATTCTATTGAAGCATAGTAAGCATTGTTTTGTGTCTCCCAGTAAAATAATCTGAAGGAAAACAGAGGTTGAGTTTGGAATTAATCCTTTTGGAAATATCACTGCACCAGGAATTGGTGAGATTATCAGCAGCTTGACATTAGTCATGCAGAGTTGGAATTCTGCACATTAGCAATGATTTGTTGTACACAGAAGGAAGGCAAGTGATGACAGTGTAAGAAAAGGTACCAAAAAGGCTTTGCCTTGATTTATTCTGGCTGCCATAAAAGGTGAAATGAAATAGTCTATGTTTGGGACATACATGCTTGAATTAAGTTGGACATAATGTTGTCTTGAATGAACTGATGAAAATTAAAAAGAAATTCCACAAATAAGTTTGAAAAAAATGTACCTTTTAAATGATAAAGGGCTTCGCTTATAGGGTTGGCAATACAAAATAGTTGACATTTAAAATGTCAATAGCTTTGGTGTTTACCAAAGGAGTTCTGACATTTTAATAGTGACCATTTGAGCTTTATTTGTTGTAAATGCCTCGCTTAAATTCCTTTAGCAAATTATTGGTAATCTGGTCATCTCTGAAAAGTGGCAGCCTCTTTTAGGGCTAAAGCTCTTGAGGAGACAGAGCTCTTAATTTTGGTGGTTATACTGAGTGAAATAAAGTCAACCAAAGATGGGCATGTATTTCCTACTGCTTGCATTTGCATTTTGCTCTGGGCAGGAAGGAGAACTGAGCAAGAGGTAATTTTTTTTCTTTTATTTTTTTTTCCCCTCCTAAAATGTGACTTGTGTGAAAATCTTTCTTAAACGGTCAAAAGCAGTGGGCTGAGCCTTGGGAGAACCCATTCCTTCCTGAATTTGGCTGCCTGCCTGCCTTTTGCAAATTCCTTCCTTCTCTGCGCCTTAGTTTTCAAGGTTTGAGAAATTAAGTCATAATGATCCTTAATGATCTTTAAAATGCATCTTGACATCAATGTTAGGGAGAAATTAATTTAATGACATTTATAGAGACTGTAGAAGCTTCTCAAACTATTTATTTAGTTTTGGTTTCCCTATTGAGAACTTAATCTATACTCAGTTATTTAGTCTTTTATGACCACTAATGAAGGGGTCATATTGTAAGTTTTCTGTATTATAATTTTAATGTATATGACACTGAGCTAACACTTCTGTTAGGAATAAATAACACTAAAATAATTATTTTGGTGCTGTTCTCACTTCCAATGCATATGCTTGTTTTGCATATACTTCTAGTACAGTTTCTGCAGTATCTTCTGGGCACCTGTGGGCTTGTTTTAGCTCAATAAAGTAAAATGTCTGGTCTGAGTATCACATTCCACGATGTTTTGTATCTACACCATATGCACAGTAAAAGGAATCCCCATCCCCAATTTCATAGGGGGAAAACATGGAGCAAAGTCCATGTGAATGCCTTTTGGCTGAAGAAAACTGCATATCATGGCTTGCCAAAGTATACTTATTGTCCATGAAATTTCGCTGGCTTGCAGCTTTGTCTGTAGAATAAGGAATTTCTGTGAATTCATAGTATATTTTGGTTATTGCTATTCTTGGATTTCTTCATAGAAGAAACAACATAAGCTATTACTGCTATTTATAAAAGTACTTTGTGACCCTATGCCATAGTGTTGAAGAGTTTTTAATACAAAAATTTATCATTGCACCAGGACAAAAGCTGATAATGGCAAATCTGTCTGATTTAAAAATGCCTATTAAAGTTCATTGATGTAGAACTAGTATAAGAAAACAATTAGATTCCTCTCATGACTTCCAAAATGCTAAATTTAAGTTTAAGCATTTGTGTTTTTTCTTAAAAGAGATTTAAAAAAAAAAAAAACATGTTCTGGAGATTTTATCTCTTTGGTTGTAATTTAGAGTTTTATTCAGAGCTTGCTAAGGCGTTGGGAGTCCTTACTGGGACACTGCCAAATGAACTCATTTGCTTCGCTTAAGTGGAATATGCAGTGGGGATTTTCTGGCTTCTGTACCTGCAGAGATGAGTAAGGTTCTTTAGCTGTGCTCAACAAACAGGTCTATATGGCATCTTACAATATTTCAGTCTTCAGAAGGAAATCGTCAATGAAATTTAAAATGATGATCTTTTCTCTATGAGGTCAAAACTATACAGTAAGGGGTCCATGTCCAACCTGTCTCTATTTCCATGGACAGAAGGTTTTATACTGCTTTCTGTTCTCTGGCATATCAGTTGACTGTGTATCTTAAATATTGCACCAATAACTTGAATTAAAAGATGCCTGAATGATGAAATAAACATGATGGTTCAGTTTCACTACTTTAATGCTGTTAGCAAATGGGGGAAACATTGAAGGGCAGCAGTTGTGTCTATTTTCCTACTCAGACTCAACAGAAGCTCTTGTAACCCAAAAGGTCAAATCAGTTTCTCGATTCCATTCAGTGCCATGGAAGGCATGTTCAGTGTCCTCTCTTCTGCCACTTCCACAGAGAGGAGCTGCTATGGAAAATGGAAGCAATGTACCGCTGAGGACTGGACTAGTCTGAGCACATTTGTTTTGAGATCTTTTCTATCATCAGGGCCAAACATTCTGCTGACCCAAATGCATAGATTATGGCAGAATGTTTAGTAAAATGAATAATTTTTAAGGATTGTGACCCTGCAAAATATCAACTGCAGTCATGTGTGAGGATTGTATGTGAAAAGGGTGAGAAAGAGCTTGGCTTATTTTACTGTGGTCTTATCCTGGCATAGACAGCTGTTATCTACAATGAGAGACCTCACCAAAACCCAGTTTGGTATTTTATTTCCATCCTGTTCTGCCAAATTAAATATATTAAGATCTTCTTTTTAATGATCTTATAAATGATGTGATTTGTAATTTTGATTCAAGATTAAAGATTCAAATATCTGTTCTGTATTCCACTAGTATAATTTCAGTTGGCATTAATAAGATATATGTGCACATTTATGGGCATCATTCTTCAAATATTCTTTTATGACTTGAGACACCACATGAAAGGCTATTATCTCTGACTCAGCTGTGATGATGTTTTTAAAGCAGCATTTACCAAACTTTGATCCCTAGATGGATATCTGTGTTTTGAAGACTTGTTTTTTTCTGGTAAGTTACAAGATAAGAGTTAAAAATCTTTTGTCTTGGCATAATTTCTTTGCTGTTGTTGGGATAGGAAGCTCTACTATTACAAATGGCTGTATAGCTGGTTCCCAGTACTAATTATATAAAAGGATTTGTGACTCTCTGATATAAATAATTCAGTATGAAATGTCTTCCTTTGGTGACCAAAATCCCCAAATGCTCAGTGATATGAAGCTTGTCATTGACGTAACTGGGATCAAAACTAGGTAGGTCCTATAGGAACTGCTGAATGATCTCATTGGAGAAGTATTCTGTTGCCTGAACTGTTGTTTAGAGACAGAGGTAGTAGAAGAAAGATGAATCTGTGGAAGTTAAGTATTTCAGGACTTTGCATCACAAGTGTGCTAAAAGTGAATGGCAAATAGAAGGGTCTGTGTGTGGTAGAATATGGTAGATAAGAAGAAAAATGTAATGGAGAGATCTGAATGGGATAACAAAATTAGTGTAGCAGAAGGCAGAGAGCTGGTATTTATACAAGAATCTTGAAAGGGCTGAGGAAAGTGAGGCAAGAACTGAAGTAGGGCACCAGTGTCCCATCTCTCTCAGAAGAGGCTATTGGCAAAATCTGTGTGAGCATTACATGAAAGTGGCAAATGACTCTGATTTGGCCAGCTGGATATGCAGGGTAAAATACACACTTGAAGGTAAGCCACCTCTCTGAGTGAAACCAGTGTAGGGCATCAGAAACAAGTCCTAGCGTCCATCCTTTAATCCCTTTGGAAGAGAAGAGAAGCAGGCTTTATACCTTCACTACCCTTCCATGCAACTATAAACAGTGTGGCCTCTGCCTCTAAAATAATCCTAAAAGTTTGTAGATACAATCTCGTGCCATGTCATAATTCTAGTTCTGTTTGAAATGGTATGTAACTGGCCATAAGATTCCTGAAGTGAAAGCTGTGTAACTTCTGTGTGTCTTTCTGGCAAGCTCAATTAGTCTGCCTCTTTCTTAAAGGAAAATAAGAGCTTGTGGCATGGCCCCTGCACACACCTCAGGGGGAAGACAAGCTGGCAGACACTCGAGCATGAGCAAGGGGCTGTCTCTGTGTGTACAGTGTCAGGAGAGGAAGGTCATACACAACCATTTCCCAAGGAAAAAGCTGTAGCTGAACCTATTAATTCTGTTTCTCCCTTGATGATACTATCCCTCACCTTTCCAAACTGTTGGGAAGCCAATGGCAGTTGTGCTACACTGTAGGTGTGAGTTTATGGTTATAAAGGAAACTGATACAGATGGAGTTGAATAACTTCTATGGAACGTGCTTTTGCACACACTGATTATTCATGCTGTGTCAGTGGCCTTGAAATGCTGCTGGAGACGCTGTGGTGCCTGCAGGTTTTCCCAGCAGCTTCAGTCTGTGTCATGGAAAGATTAATGCTGTGAGACTCATGACATAAGGGTATAATCTGACCTCATGTGCCCCATGATGACTTTTGAAATTGGTAGATAAGTTTGCTCTCTGGCTTTCTTGTTTTTAATGAGCTATTATCTTCCTGCAGGATCCTGCAAATAGTGCAATGACTTCTCAGCAATGCAGAGGGGCTAAAATGGTGCCCTTTTATGGCAATGTCTTCGATGTGAGGCAGTTTTCAGAAGGGACTTAGTGCTGGAAGATTATTGCTACAGTGGATCACACAGGCAAGGCTCCTTTTTGTCTTTGGTTATAAAATCTAGAAGGAGAGCAAAAAGACCTTGAAGCAAAGTTCCTGGTGACATTAACACCTACATGACCTATTGATGACAGGGAAAAGGGAGAGTCAGCCTATTCCCCCACTCAGAAAGTGAATACAGCAGCTGTGATGATTCTTCTTACATTTTCTAAAAGCCTTATTCAGACCAAACCCTCTAGAGCCAAAGTTCTGCTTATAAAGACTCATGAAAATGAGGAGATTTTGGTATGAGGGGACTGAATGTTTTACAGGGGTTTTTTATTTTCAAGCATGTTTCTGTCTTCTTAAAGCCACATCTTTTTTCATTATACATTTTTTTTTACTTCAGTTTGAATATAATCAGTCTGAAGTAGGAACATTTTTGCTTCATTTGATGTGCATTTTTAAAGCCATCTTATTTGTTTGGTGCAGAAGTGCTTATCTTCATATTTGAATTAGCCTTATTTGTTTTTAAATCCTTTCTTCATTCAAAAAAATATTACAAAACATTTGAAATACAGATTGTTTCCATTTAAAAACATAATGTGTCTGCAAATCTTATAATATCACTTGATTAGATTTTGTCTGCCTTTATGGATATAGTGTTAAAGTTGTTTTCAAAACTAAATATTGTATTTTTGTGACTGGTGCTGTGACTTCTCGATAATAGCAACATATGAGAATTTGTCTGATATAAAAAATATGTATTTAGTGGTGAAAACTTCAAAATCTTGTGGGATGGCAGGAAATTCCTGTAGCAAGATCTCAGAAATCAAAAAAGATTTCCTTGCTTGGTGATGTCCTCTCACAACTATCTTCTGCTGACTATGCTGGTTGGTGTCTGGTGTTTGTCTGAACACCATCTGCCCTGGTAGTGGGCATGTAGTTGTGTGAACAGGCAGCACAGTTGTGATCTATTTGGTAATAAGTCCAACTTTGTTTGGAAGTCTGCATTTGTTTGAGGAGTAATTTCACCTGGAACCCTACAGGAATACCTATGGTTTTTGCTAGTACAAAATGTACCTTTTGCCTTGTTTTAAAATAGACTGGACTGGAAGATTTCCTACCTGACTGCACTCTTGTCTTGGATGTCAGTGCGTCCCTTACTTAAATAAGAGGAACTTAACTGGTCTAAACCCAGTCCGTATTAAACTTTTGAGATGATGGTAAAATGGCTTCCTGGTGCTTTTGTCTTTTATGTCTTACATTATTAGAGGGGTCAAGTTTAGCCTTGAATAGAATGATCCTGGTCTAGTCTTGTTTTCCTGAATATGCACTGTTTCCAGCCTCCTAAGGATGTCAGCAATCCAGGGTGGAAGAGTGTTTTTGAATAATCCACCAAGAGAAAGGCACTGATAAAATATGAGAATAATCTTGTGTAAGCTGATATATAGGTGACCATCAGATTTGGCAGAAAAGGCACAGTGAAGAACTGGAAGGTTGGAGTAAGCTTGTAAAAAACTTTGTTTGAACACAAAATTATCTGCTGAATTGCAAGGGGCATTTAATATGTCAGAACTCATGTGAGCTCTTTTTTTTTTAGCAGCTCTGACAATGAGTTTGTGGGGATGTATTCTGAGGCCCTATTATGGCCAGGAGAGTTGTTACCATAGTTTAAGTTGGGAGATAGCTTGTTATTGACCCAGTCCTCCTGTTCAACTCCACACTCGCAGATAAGCTTTATCAGGGATTGAGAGCCTTAGTATAACTGTGAGGCAAATTCATCCCTGAGGTGACTTCATTGAAGTCAGTGAGTTACAACAGCCCACAGGAACATTCAGCACTAAGTTAATTTCTGTGTAACTAATGGGTTTTATTAAAGAGGTATATTAACACAACTTTGGTTTTTAAATCCCATCGTATTATCTTCTTATCTTCTCAGTGCTGTTTACTTCAACAGGAATTGTCATTCTGGTCAACAGTAAGTAGTGTATCTCTATGGCAACTTTCAACAAAAGAATTATTTATTTGTGTTTACACGCACACACATTTTGTACCTCATTTTTATCTTAAGTGAGATGTCTGAATGACTGGGAAAAACAATTTATAGTTCCATCTTTTAAATACATCAGACTGTCCCCTGTTTCAAGCTCACCAAGGGACAATTCTAAGCAACTGAGGCTTGTGCACAGAAGAGGAAACTGTGCTGTGCTGTAGGAATGTTAGATCTGGGTGGGGTGACATACACTGATTCTTTACTGAACACCTCTAAGTTCAACAATGGCAAGTGTGTACATCCTTTTCCTTTTTAATCTTTGGAATTTGATTGATCTTAACAAACTTTTTAATGGTTAATGTATTTGCAACTATATGAAAAATATGAAGTTTATCACCTTCAATTGTATGTGAAAGAAGAGCAGTATTACCCAAGTAGAAGGCTGCAACTGGAATGAATCAAGAATAGCAGCTGTGTACATCATATTAATCAGAAAAGCTAAGAAGTTGTATTAAATTCACTGTTTTTTTCTTTGGAGGTTTCACAGAACTTCTATGAATAAGCTGATTTCTGTGAGGGAATTAAATACCACACCATTTGCTTTACAGAAGAATAAGACTTGGCAGGATTCCCTAAAGCTATACCATGAGTCTGAATGGACCTTCTAGTAATAAAAGTCCAATTCTGAACTGTGGTGATATGGACTAAAAATTGCATAATACTTACTCCATGTTAAAAAAAAAAAAAAAGAAAGAAAAAAGAAAAAATATCTTTGTTAGGTATGGTCTTATTTACCACCAAATTTTGGTATGTGTAGGATATGCTAGAGGAGAGTGCTTCCTGAGGGGAAAAGTACTTATTTTTTATTGCTCAAGAACTCTTTCCTTCTAGATATTGTTGTCTAAACAGTTTTTGTAATAAAGAGCCCCTGTAGGTCGTGTCAGGCTTGTTTATTATCATTACTCCTAAAATTTCTTTGGTGTTATTTTTGTGATAGCCATCCAGTGTCACAGAAAGCTGTGGAGCCCTGTGATGCTTTGGAACCTTGAAAATGAGTCAGCCTTAGATAATTTGTAACAGACAACCAGTGCTCTATTTTCCAAATATGTGAAAACTATTAGCAGTTGCTGCACAAGATAATTTGACATTTAATTGCATGGTATTTGTCTGTGAGCCAGAAAATATATAGAGCGGGCTTTGTTTATTGTCATGTTATTCCCCAAAAACATGTGCCTAACAGCTTACCCCTAGCATAAGCACCAACTTTCCAGCAATGATTTTTCTTATGGGAAAAGAAACTGGTGCAGCTGCAACTTTTTAAAGTATTTTGCTGCGTAAGAAATAATGCATGGCCTGGCTTACATAGAGTTGGCAAAACATGGAGAAAAAGATACATGAGTTCGAGTAAAGTTGTCTCTGGTGTTGTTTTTGCCATGTGGATATGTTTCTTACACACCTTTGATGCTGTGTCTTAGGAGGCAGAAGTCACAATGTTTCTGTATCTTTCACATCACCATAAAGTGATGAAGAGGTGTCGTGAGACTGCTTTTTGTAACAGTCCTAAATTATTCCTTTTCCTCTTTCTAGCCATGCCAGTTGTGCCCCACAAGAGCTTGTGACAGTGTCTGATTTTGAAGACAAGATTACTGCCAGTGCTCCTTTTTGGGACAGTAAAACCATTCTGCAGCTAGCTCAGTGCAGCCCTTAGTACTTCAGTTGTTTTCCCGTTTGCACACAAGTTTTATCTATCCAGAAGAGGTTGGCCATTTTTGCAGGTTGTAGTTGTTCTTGTGCTTCAGATTTGCTTACCATGTCAGAGGGTTGAAATTCCTTGCCCATGTATAGCAGAAGTACGTTTTCTTTCTGTGTATCTAAACCCTTTTAACATTTTAATCTGTTCACTTGGGAACAATTAATAATGTTTTGGTAATAAATTTTGATAGATATTTGACAAGAAAAGTGTTATTTATAGAAAACATATTGCATTGACCATCATAAAGCTTATTTATAAATGGTTGAGGCTTTTTTCTTAGAGAATGCAATCTAATAATACTAAGATGGGTAAAGGAAAGCTTCCTATAGAATTCTAATAATGCTGTTCCAGATTAAAAAAAAAGAAAAAAAAAAAACCTAAAAATCACTCTAGCAACAGATAATGGAAAACTTTCATCTGCTTGTTACCACAATTATATGTCAATAACCTGGTGCTTGTATAGACCAGGAGATAATTTCTGGGAGTTCATATGTGCTTTTTCTTTGGAGGTCCTAAATTATTCTGTAGGAGTGTAACATATGCCATTGGTAGAATGGAAATTCTCCCCTTAGGAGCTTCTTCCCATTTTTGAGCCGAAAACCCCCAACTTTCATATTTGCAGAGGTTTGTAAGTCCAAAATTTTGTATTAAATTCCAATGGGTATTCATGCAAGATATTTCCCTGCATTTCCTCCGCCCTCATTTTATTTGTCTGTGTGACCACTTCAGGGGAGATTGGCTATTTGGTGAATGGCCTAACTGAGAATTTTCTGCATGTCCTCTGAATGCCTTTACTAGACAAATCCAGGTATGCTCACACAATCAAATCTGGACAAATTCCTGGGTTGATAGTAAATGAAAAGATTGCTCATGTGGAAACTGCTGGAAATTATGGAAGTGTCCTCTCTAGGGATTATACTAACTATGATCAGTGGATTTGAGTTTATTATAGCCAGGTTTTGTATAAGAGTTTTCTGGTGGCATAAACACACATCAATCTAGTTGGCACTGGTTGGCACAGAAAGTAAATAAACAAGAACTAAAGAAGCATGTATTACTGTACATACTGGAACCACTATAGAGATAGAATTGGAATAAATTGTCTTCCGAGAGCTGGAGATAGCTGGAGCAGCAGCTGGGAGTTATTTAGAAAGTTATTTTTTTTTGGGAGTCCTCTCATCGAGAAGTTTTCTATAAGTTAGCACACTGGATTGCTTGACACCAGGCTACTCTTGTTTTTTGAAATGTTTTATGCATATCTATAAGGTCTATTAATAATTATAGATAGGAAAAACACAGCAGAAACTTTAGCATCAGGAATTACTTTTCTTGCTTGAATATTTCGTAACTGCCTTAAATTTGGTATGGTATGTAATGTTTAGTATTTATAAATCATGGAAAGGACTTGTACAAGGATCAAAATAGTGTGATTGCACATACTTTTTCCTGCTGGAAGATGTTTGACATGTTTTTATACATCTTGGAAACATTCAAGTAAGAGCAGATGGAAGCTTTTGAGAATGGTAGCTTTTAGATCAGGAACCAGACAGATTAATGTTTTGTGAATTAGATTAGAGTCCAAATTGTCTGAATGAGTTTGTTACCAGACATCTAACCAAAGTGGTTTTTTTTCCCTCTTGAATTGGATTAAACTGTCATAGTCACAGCAATTATGCTATGGTTTATAGGAAGTTTACTGACTTTTATTATTGAAATAAATTTTAAGGAATTTTGTAAGTTTGACCTTTTGTCACATCAGATAGCAGCAGGTGTTTGGAAGGAAATCAGCTGGATAAAGAACTGTTGAAAAGCCAGATTTGCTCAAGCATATGGTCACTATTGAGACTGGCTAATACTAAAACTGCAGAAGATCTTTGAAACCTCCTGAATAATTCTAAAGGGTATTTTTCTAATTTTTAGTGTTTAGTTCACATCAGGTTTTTTAAATTGCCATGTTGGAAATTAAGAAATACTGGGTGGTATTTGTAACCACCCTGATTCATTTGTTCTAGCCAGGTAATAATGGCTTATTCTGCTTTAAATACCAGAAAAAAAGGAAAGAATATACCATAAATAAAGGAAGAAAATCCATGGGAATGTCTGACAATCTCTGTGGAATTCTCATCTAGGATTTTGTCTTAAATGGAATTATAGCAGGTAGAGATTTAAATTAGGATTACATGGTGAGTACAGAGTTGTTTCAAGCCCAATTCAAGTAGCAGAAAACTCAATGAAGGTAATAGCAATAACTTAGTACTGACTTTGTGCATGGAACAATGTTTTGTATGTGCAGTCTCATAAACATACTTATAGGTCATATTTTGTATTTGGCCCAGAAAGGGGAATATACTGTGAGGTAAAGGAACTCAGGATCCAATCAAAATTGTCTTAACTTTCTCTATCCTCTGCATTTGTTCCGTAAAACATATTGTGGTCTTAGCAAATAGGTGATCAAAAGTTAGCTATTCAATAGACATAAAAGGATTTTTTTTTCTGAAATTTTTGCAAAGTTATGAAGAACAAAGCAGTAAATAATCTTTTCCCTGCTTTGTAGAAGTAAATTTTCTGAAACAAAATATTGAAACAGTTAGCTTAGTTTTTTTGACAGAAGTTCTAACTTCTTGCCTAAAAGTCTGTTTTACAAAATATTTATCTCATAATATTTTGGTTAGATTGAGATCCTTAGTTGGTCAATTCTAACACTGATCTTATGGAGACTGATTTTGCTAACAAAATAGTGAAAAAAGCCTATTCTGGTATAGTCATAGCACGTGTAGGGGGGTTGATGATATTCCTGGAAATCAGGCTGGTATTGCTGATAGGTGCTAACGATGGCAAATGAAAAATCACAGTGATCACTCATTTGTCATGGACTAGAACATAACTCAGGGGAAAATGAACTACATCTCTTGAATATAGGAAACTAAAATGTCTCAGAATTCTTTAGATCCGACCCTGCATAGTGCCTAAAAAGGTCTGTCAAGGGCTTTTACTCAGACTGAAACATCTACAAGAGGTGGTGAGGTCTCTTGTCTTTGAAGTTTTGTCATACATGAGACTCCTGTGTCTGAACCAGTCCCCCTAAGAAAACCCAAATAAAAGAACAGCCCACAACATGAAGTCTGAACCGAACTCCTCCTGACCTGAACTTGCCTGCTCCCTTCATTTGTATTGTGACAAATGTTAGTGCTTGTGTATCTCCAAGTGGGCTCTGCATGGAAGGGTTGAATGGGAGCAGATATTGTTGATCATTATTCTTTTTCTTCTTTTTAGTTGCTTAATTGTATCTTAGCTTTGTATACTGTGACTTTTCTATGCTACCTCTTCCTTGATGACAACAGCCTCATGTACTTAAAGGGTAATGTCATTTTGGCTTCAGAAAGCATTGAAAAGTCAATGGAAAATGTGAACTACTGAACTGGCATATTACAAGAACCAAAACATCAAATCAGATGAGTAGAAAACAGGTCATTTAGTTCTTGAATAACAAAGAGTATTTATTCTATATGCCTAGGAGGGAGGTGAATGTTTCAGGTTTAATTTTTAAATAAAACCGATTTAAAAACAAAGAACAAAATAATTCAAGGGTTTCAGGGTCAGTTCAGTAGGTAATGCAACATGATTAAGAAAAACAAAAGAGCAAAATAGTCATTTAAAAATAGATGTAGAAATTCCTAGGCTGCCTAAGTATTTCAAACCAGAGCAAGGCTGATAGGGGCTCCTGTCCTTACTACTGGCACTCAATCAGCACTTAAGGTGTTCTTGCCATTGTTTTGGATGAGACAACTATAAACTGGAAAGCCAGTTTGTTCTTTTCCAAAAATGGGAAACCAAAGTTCTTACACACTTAATTCTCATCCTTATTTACTATCCCAGTAAGAATGGGCCATTGAAGCCTAGTGAAACAGGAAGCAAAATGTTATATTTGCAAAATAAATAAAGTCAACTCTTCCTAACATTAAAATTTCACAGTCTGGAGCTATAAACACTTAGCTATGTATTCTTAGATTATAGAATATTTTATGTAAAACTTAATGCTTCCTGCTGTTTTAAAAAGATTGTGGGTTTCCTATTTCTTGCATACAACTCCTGTATTTCTATGATTTGGCCTAGACCAAATGAGCAGCAGATAGTTTCAATATCCTAGCTGACTTGAATTGTTTGGAGTAAAGAGGACCAGGGAGCCCATGCACAGGTTGCATAGCTTCAAACCTGAGGCAAGGCAGAAGCCTGGAATGTGGTGCAGTGCAGCTTGGGGACAGCCTTGGAGTCACCTGGCAGAGCTGATGCCATGTGTGCCATTGCCTTACTTCATTAATGCTCTGTTTTCCTTCAGAGGGTTCTCTTTTAACTTTGTGAAACTCCTGGTGATCTCTGTATCTCACCACACAGCTGTACAATGCCTTTTTCCCCTTCAGATTTGTCATTACTCTTGGTGAAGGCTAAGTGATGGAAGAATTCAAAATTGGCTGTTTGATCAATATGCTCTTTACAATCAGACTTAACTTCAAAATTTGAAAGCAGAAGCTTAAGGGAAGCTATCAATGACCTCAGCAGAATGTGGAAGACTGAATGTTGTTAAACTCAGGACCAGAGTTCTAATGAAGACAGTAGGTGGCAGAAAGATAAATCAGTTCTAGGAAGTAAAACCAGGACAAGAGTCTGACTGGCAGTCAGTGGCTGTTTCATCTCAGGCTCAAAATTCTGGTCTGTGGTTCCTTTAATGTGTGTTCTGGAAAGAAGTCAGGAAATAGTTTGGATAAAGGTTTATTTGGTTGCAAGCAAATCACCCATATTTACCTTAAACTTCTAGGATAAGCTTCCCTTCTCAGGGTGGGAGGAATTAGCCTTACTTGTCTTAGGATGTGACTGAGGGGGACCTCCTCAATGTCTGTCAGTGTCTGCAGGAGGTGTCAGAGGAGCAGGCTCTGCTCAGTGGGGCAGAGAAAGAGGATGAGAAGAAATGGGCAGAAAGTGAGGGACAGGAAATTTCACCTGAGCACAACTGGATGATTCCCTGTGGTCCCTTTCCACCTGAGCCACTCTGAGTCAGCACTCTCAGAGCATTCTGCTGTTGCAGGGATAGACAGACTAGAAACACCTTTTGTGTGGTTTTTCCTGTTTCCTCTCTATGAATTCTTTTCTTTTACAAATTAAAGAAATTGGTAAAAATATGGAATGTTGTATATGATACTTCCAATTTTGCAAATAAATAGCTGTAACTGTGATAATTTCTGGTCATATTCAATGTCAAAATATCAAATTTCTTGAAAGATTTGCTTTCATGAGCACCACTGGATGAAGCATCAAGCATCTCTTCTTTGAAAGGTGGTAGAACATTTTTTCTGCCAGAAATTACAACTTTTTTTGCTACCTACATGTGCTTTATTTTTGCTGTTTATTTGTAGCTGTTTGGGAAGGTTTTGTTAAACAGTAATGAGTGAATACCACTTAGACCAAAATGACAATTTTGTTCTCTGTGAACTGTCATGCTCACATTGGTTAATATAGTTGCGAAGTGCTGCTTTCAGAAATTTATATAGAAACATTAATATTAATGCTGATATTTGTGGGAAGCAAGTGCTTTTTTTTGATAAAACTGAACACACAATTCTGGACATTAATCTCATGAATTTATCAGAAATTATACTGTGTGTCAATTAGTAAAGACAACTTGAACTTCAAGTGTTTCCTAAGCCTGTCTTTGGAAAATCTCTGATCAGGGGTTTTAGAAAAACAGTATTGACCAACAATATTCCCCGCTTGATTGTTTTCTGGCTTTGGCAGAGAGAAAGGAAATTAAAAAATGGATTTTCATTTTAAAATGTTTCAGTCATATGCAAGTATCTTAAATTATGTTGTTTTTTTCTGAGACTCAGTGACTAGAAGTAATAAACCCCACACTGGTCCCTTCTGAAAATGTATGCAGTGTCATATATTTTGGTTAAAGTCTATTTCTGTCTGTGTAACTTGAGAACTAAATCTTTGCTGAAATGGAAATCAATGATTTGACCATACATTTTTGCCTGAAATGACAGTAAATTTCACAATCTGAATTTAACATGACACCGAAGAAAAATAATTGATGGCCTGGCTGAACTTTGAGTCTGCTTGCATACATAAGGAGCAATTAAGACCAGTAGATGTTGAACTTTCCAGTTTGGTTCAATATTGATTTACGTAATGTGGAATAACTTCCTTAAAATGTGTAAATGTTTCCACACACACTTTGTAGACATCTAGGATGAAAATTATTGACTTATTTTAATTCTTTACTGCAGACCACAGGAAGGGGAGAAGCTGTTTTAGTATGTGCTTTAAAGAGTTTTAATAATTGTAGGAGTGAAAGTTTCTACTATATGGCTTGTGTAATGCCATTGCTCTGGTCTGTCCCAGCTATTTCAAAACTTCATGGAGATTAGCAGTATTATCACTGTTTTTACAGCTGAGGAAGGAGAGAGCCTTTCTGATCTCTAGGAATTGCTCTTGATTTATTGTTAGAATTACACATTGGTGGATTATGCATTTCTGGATCTCTTTCAATTTTAGCAGTTCACTCTTAGTTTTAAAAAGGCTAAACTGGTTTCTTGTTGGACTTTTAAAAAATGGCCCTTGTTACTTCAGTTACTACTTTTAAACACGTCATATCAGTTTTCTCTTCTTTCTATTTGCTCGTACAAAAATGTAATATTTCATGTTTTTGGCAGCAGTGTTGATTTGTCTTATAATGAAAAAAGAACCAGATGTGTTCAGTTTTCCAAAACTTCAGTTTTCTTCTCAAAGGTACCTTAGGTTATACATATTAGCTTAGGTAAGAGAGCAAATTGAAATTTCAGGTATACTTGTATGAATGTGAGATGCTGAAGAATCAGGGATGCTGACACAGTTGTTGATACTCCTGGTAGCATCCAGTATCTCATCTGCCTCTTCTGTTTTGGGTGTTGAAAGTAGGGTGCTACTTAAATTCCTGGTTTTAGAGTAAATTAGGGGGATATCAGAAGAGGTGTCGCAGGTGTCCAAAAACAGATAGGAAACTTGGTTTCAATAATACTTCCAGGAGGACAAAATTATTTCATAATTTTAAGTAATCCCTACCTAGTTTTAATTTCGTAATAATCTGTCAATACTGAGTCTGAAAGCCTTATAAATTGACTGAAGCTTGTTGATGGAGAATGAAGAGTAGTGGTAAAATGCAAATTTTGTAAACAGGCTGTTGTTCAATAGTAAAATAGATTCAGTGTTTCACAGAAATTTGTTTTGAAGTATCTTTTAATTAATCAGCTTTTAATTGCTTTAATACTAATTTGTGGGTTTGAGTGTTTGACATGATTAAAAACTGACACAAAAATTTTCATATTCAGTTTTTCAGATGTATTAAAATAATTTAAACCATGCTTTTCTTACTTGAAGGCAGTAGAGAAATATAAACAACTGAAAGCTGTACTTTAATAACCTGAGATCTGCTTAAAGAATAAAGCACTGAAGAAGGTCATTGGCTTCTGTGCATTCCAAGTATAAAATTTGTATGGACACAAGTGAGATAGTCTAACAAAATGTACATTTGGAAATAGTGCTTTTCATTATTGATGTGGAAATATAAGAAAATTGTTTAAGTTTTAGTAAAAAAAATTAAATCATTATTACCTATTCTTCATTTAAGTTGGTTTAAGAGTCATGTTTTCCTGGCTGATCTGTAAATTAAGAATACTCTGCTTATGGCTATTACTGTTTATGGCAAAATGAACAAGGCAAAAGGAATTTCTTGTAAAAAGGAGAACAGTGTTGCCTTAGGGAATTAGGGCCTCTGTGCTATGCATTTTGATTCATGTTCCTAGAAGGTCTCGATTGTTTCCTTTCAACATGTGGTTGTGAAAGCTTCACTGCATTATTGTAGTTACTTTTCTGAAATGTAGAAATTAATCTGCCCACTGTATCCACTGGACACCAAAAGGATGTGAGCAATCTCCTGAAGGTTGAGAGCTATGTAGGTTTCCTGATTTGGGGGATTTTGTTTTTAGCTGTCTGCTGAGCCAAGGACCAGCTGCCACTGCAAAGCTTTAGCTCGAATAGTATTGACAAAAAGCAAAACTTTCATTTCAGCTTTTAATTGACTGTCAGAAGTAAATTCTTGGTACATAATCCTTTTCTTTATACTCTGTTTATGTGCATATTTGTCAGATTTTATTTAAATAATTTTATACACAATATTGGGATAATCTGTTACATTAATGCACAGCTTAAAACAGTTCTTATTTACACTGATCACAGAAAGACAGAGGTATGAGGACAAATACTTTACATTCACCATCTTTATCAGCATTTTAAGTATAATTAACCAACACACATCACACACATCCATATCCATATTTATAAGAAATGTAGTTGTTTCTAATTACACTCATGGACATGTAGGTGTCTCCCTTTGAAAAAAAAGAAAATTAATGACAAAAATCTGAAATGCCATTTCCCCCAGATAACCAAAGACTTAAAAAAAAAAAAATAAAAAAGAGCAAATTTGACCTGCAGATTGCACAATTAATGGAAGCAGGCATGGAAATGTGTTGGCTGTGTTTGGACACTTTTGGTCACTGGGGCACTTTGGAGAGTATTTTTACTAGTGGCAAGTTTTGAGCTCCTATGAAGACTTATTCCTGAAAACTGCAATGTGTTCTCTTGCTTTGGAAGTAGATTTGCTGGACACTTACACATTTGGTTTAATGTTACGTCATTTAACAACACAAAATTGCAGCCAAAGGATACTCTGGATTTTTTTGGTTTTTTTTAGAATACAAATTAAAAACACATGACTTCATTCTATGGAGATTAAGGCAGCAATGGAGAATATTGTGCTACAATGTGCATTAGCTGTAGGTAATGTTCTATTCTCCTTTATCATGTTTTTACATTTATAATCAAAGGCCAACATATTATTGAACTAGACTGGCTGACTACAAAATCTTATAATGGAGAGATAGGTCTTGTGTGATAACCTTGTTACATCAAAGTTGAATTTCTCGCCTTACAATATACATATATTCTATGAAAATTAAAAAAACTGGTAAAAATATTAAAATATTTCCTATACAGAGGTACCCTTATCTAAGTTAAATTCTAGTCACTGCTATAAAAAGGCATTAAAAATTAAGTAAAATACTGGTGTAAACCAAGTAAATGCTCACTGTAAAGCTTTTATTTGTAAGGCAAATCTTCATCAGACCTATTAGGATTTCTTTTCAAAATGTACTGTTTGGAGGTTTTCCCTTTGTAACTGATATTGCCCATAGCAAAGGAGAGATAAGTCTTGCAGAAAGGTTCACAGAGAGTGCAAGGTAAATTACAAATGCAGGTCACCTGCACGTTTGATGCCTCTTGGCAGTGACCAAGAAACAATATGACACCTTCAAAAGAAAGCCAGCTTAAGGCTTAGTAATTCTCTTAATTCACTGAATTTATTGTTTCCTTATAATGAAATTAGGCAACTCATGTTTAGTACAGCAGCTAAAGAAACACCTTAAGAAAGGAGGAAAGCAAAGCACACAGGTGACTCAATCTTGCTGTCAGTGCTTGGGCAGGAAAGGCCCCTTCTTCTCATGGAAATTAATGCAGTTGTGGTTAATGTGCACTGCTGGACTGAGACTTAAGCAGCCTCTCCTTTCTTCCCTGCTCTTCTCAGCCATTCACATCTAGACACCTCCATGTCCTTCTAAGAGCACAATTTCACTGAACACAATCATATTTATATTCTTCTGGTGGTCTTCGGTTTCTCTGCCTGCTTCTGCTTGTCAGTGACTGCAATCTGTCTAAGCACATTCCGTTTATAAATGCTGAAGGAAAACCAATCAAATGCTGTACTTAAAAACGACTGTATTACCCTGTTATGTTATTTTACTGATTGAAATGTTTTTATTGCCTGTATAGCTCTCTATAGTAGTCTCTGATGAATTTAGATGCACCTAAATTTGGTCTAAGTTTGACCAGTACCACTGTACAAATTAATCACCTTCCACTGTTTAGCAAGGTAAGCCCACAGTCACCAATGTGGATATGAGTCAGAGGAAGGTAGTTGAGAGAGTCTCCCAAGTTGTTCAGGGGTCTAATCTGAAACATCATGTTAGCCTTTACATTAAGAAGATTGGGTTCTTACATGAGGTGATCTGTGGACCATAAATATTCCTAGTACTGTGAAAATAAAGTGTGTTAGAACAAAAATGTCCTAGTTCCAAGAGGCTCAGAGTTCACATATAAGTTCAGCATGTGGAGCTATATATTGTCACTTATTGAACTGTGATAGTTTTCTAATGTCTGAGTCTTTCATGCTCATCTTAGAATGTTTTAACATGGCATTGCAAATAAAATATTTTTAAGTCTCACCTCTTTTGAAATTGTTGAGCTACAGTTTTAATTTGGTTCTTAGGAAACAAATTCTTAAACATTTGCCAATTCCTCATGAAACTTAGTGAAGCAGTCCAGGAAGTGAATGAAAGCTATCTACTCCCCTAAAAGCAAGTATCTGCTAAGTAATGCTGTACGAATTGGAAGAACTGCAAAAGAGACATTAACAGCAAAAGAACTTTTGATGTGTAGGCCTCCTACAAGGTAACAGTACAAAATAAACTTAATTCATGTCAAAACAATAGCATAAGAAGTGAATGTATATACAAAATATTTGCTCTTAACCCTTTAAAATAATAACACTGAAATGGTATTTTGCTGAGAAGAAATGACCAAGTACAGGAAATGTCCTCTGGGAAAAGTACATGAAACACATGTTGCACGTGCAGTTAGGGAACGTGCACAGTAGTAACAGCCAAGAATTCTCCTACATTCTATATTTAAAGTATCGTGTTTGATCCTGGATATCCTGCAGAATCCCTCACTATGGTAAGATGTCTTTCAAGTGTTGCCAGGGTGTATGTCTCAGGACAGGATGGAACACCAGAAGGACTGAGAAAAAAGATATGGGTCAAACAGGGGCCTAATACTAAATAGCACTAGTGCTTTTTGGACCATTGGCTTGAAAGGCCCACTGTTTCGTCCAGAAATCTAAATCTGTGGAGTTTCAGTAATGTGGCTTTAGAATAGTTCCAAGGATGTGAAGAATTCTCTGGCTGAATGTCAGCAGGGAGGGGTACAAAGAGAGAATGGAGGGTCTCTTTCCTTGGTGCTAACTAACTTTCTGTGGGTTGATGAAACATTATGGATCACAGGCAGGTCTTTTTGACTGGTCAGAA
>VZTN01001858.1:21552-32195 GCA_013400515.1 Erpornis zantholeuca | reverse complement strand
ATGCCCTCTTCACTGATGGTTCCTGCCGAATCATAGGTGCTAGCCGGAAATGGAAAGCTGCTGTGTGGAGCCCCTCATGATGAGTTGCTCAAGCTACCGAGGGAGAGGGTGGATCGAGCCAACTTGCTGAACTCAAAGCCATCCAATTAGCCCTGGACATCGCCGAAAGAGAGAAGTGGCCAAAGCTCTACCTCTACACAGATTCCTGGATGGTAGCCAATGCTCTGTGGGGTTGGTTGGAAAGGTGGAAAAAGGCCAACTGGCAGCGTAGGGGAAGACCAATTTGGGCTGCTGATGAGTGGAAAGACATTGCCACGAGGGTAAAGAAGTTGCCTGTAAAAGTCCATCATGTAGATGCTCATGTTCCCAAGAGTCGGGCTAATGAAGAACATCATAACAACAAACAGGTAGATCAGGCTGCAAGAATAGAGGTGTCTAAGATAGATTTGGATTGTCAACATAAAGGAGAGTTGTTCTTGGCTCGATGGGCCCATGATGCCTCAGGTCATCAGGGCAGAGATGCCACTTACAAGTGGGCACGAGACTGAGGGGTGGATCTAACCATGGACAGTATCTCCCAGGTTATCCATGACTGTGAGACATGCGCTGCGATCAAACAGGCCAAGCGAGTGAAGCCCCTGTGGTATGGGGGGCGGTGGTCCAAATACAAGTATGGGGAGGCCTGGCAGACTGGATTATTGATTATTTTTCAGTAGTTCATATGTGTGGCATAATGGAGGGGTGTACTAGTTTGAAATCAAACCTGTGGGAGATCACAAGTCAGAATTATAATTTAATAGGAAAAATAAGAAAAAAAATAAATGCAGTAGTACAAGAACACTGACAGAGTCAGAATACAACCTGACACGCTGTGGTGGTAGCAGTCCAAAGTGGTCCTGTTGAAGCGGTGATCCTGTAGAAAAAATGTCTGGTCTTCACCTGAAGGTCCAGCAGTAGCTCTTGTCCTCTGGGGGTCCAGGAGGTAAGAGCTACTATCATGTTTTGAATCTCAGCTTATATCCAGGATGGAATGCCTGGTTCCTCCCTCTGGGTGGAGCATCTCACAATGGCATGGTGAGTTCTGAGATAAGGCACTGATGGGCCATTAACAGGAGATAGCCCAGGAGTGAGTTATCTCTGGGTCATGGGCAAGGCACTGCTGGGCTCAGTTAATAGAAGATAGCCTTGAGGGAGGAGGCAGGGAGCACCGTCCCACCTGGTTTCAACAGAAACCTGAAGATAGTGGTAGAATACACACCCCATGGCACATCTTACATTGCAACCCAGGACAAGAAGCTTGTGGGTTTTGTTGTTGTTTTCCCTTTTTTCCTTCTGAATGATACTGGGACTTAAGGATTTTCATCTGAATGGCTGCCATCTGCAGAGTGACTGGTTCTCATTGCTTTCAGAGGTATTTATATATTGAGTCTCTTTTGAATAAAAAGTTAAAAATTATATTATCCATTAAGATTCATAAAATTCCTACTAAGGTTAAAAAATATTTGACCTTTCAAAGATTGCCAGATCACTTATCTGTCCTTCCAGGTGGCCACTTCATTATCTGAAGTATGTGTATCGCTTGGGAAAAAGAATAAACCCCTCATATAGTCTTGCTACTCTTGAAAAAGCATCTCTCTGCCTATTGGAGATTTGAAGCCAGGGTATGGATGCAAAGTAAAATCTTAGTGGTCTCATTATAGGAAATCTTGCCCATGTGAATTTGTTCTGCTCCTGCATACTGATCAGCTTCAGAGTGATGTTTGTAGCAGTTTTGGGGCCATTAGGCCATTTGTAAAGGAGAATTTTGAAGCTTTAGCTGACAACTAAATATCCTAAAGAGTGCTCTAATCTTTGTTTCTACACCCTTGCTATCAGCAGAACTACAGATGTGCTTCTTGACTGTTGGACTTTCCCTCATTAATGCCTTTGTGTTAAAAAGGTGCAGACAGAAGTGCAATGTGAAATCAGGTTGGGTATCTCTCCCTTACTGCAGATGCCCTGAAGTGTCCTTTCTGTGTCCTGTAGCCTTACAGTTTTTCTCCTGGTCCCCTTTTGTAACTGGCCATGTGTTTTGTGTCCTTGAATAACAAGCCAAATCATTACGAGTGTTTGGTGATGGACCAGCACTATTTACATATTGTAAAAGAGGCAGTGGGCAGGGAAACAACACTAACATGCCAATCTTCTTGATCTGTGGGCCATTAAGCCTCCAGATTGTTTTTAGTTAGCAACATTTTACAGTGTAAATGATGACACTGCTGAGGCAGGGAGGTGTAGGAGACAGATAAGGTGTCTGAAGTGATTCATTGGTGTTCTAGTGACAATGCTAATTTTGTGTGGTGTTGGATGTATGTTTTCTTGTCTGATGCAAACAAACACAGGCGTATTCTCCTCCCCCTACCTTTCATTTAATTATGGTCCATAAGAACTAATCCTTTCTCCTGGCCTGAGAGCAACCTGAGTTTTGTTACTCTTCCCTCGCTCACATGCTTTGTGAAACTTGGTGGCCCTTCAGTTAAGGTGTGAAGGCCACACATGCACCATTGCTTGTTCAGAAAAGCACAAAAGCCTCGAGGCAGGCAATTGGAAACACTGATCAAGTTCTTTCAAGGTGGGTGTCAGTGTTAAGACCAGATAAAATTGCCTGTCCTACTGCTCTTCATCTGCACAAGAAAGGTACGTTTAATTCAAAGCCAACACTGAATCCACACCATATAGTACTGTTGTCAGCAGACTCAGCAGAGAGCTCTCAAACTGCTGATATTCAGATGCTCAAGTAGTCTCTGCTCCTCAAGAAGTGGCCCATCCATTTTGCCCTCCAGGCAGGCTGAGGGGGCAGTGTCTGAAGGCTGAAACCATCCTTGCCTATGCTCCATCTATCTTTCAGATTGCCAGAGAACTTTTAGATTCTCTTTCTATCTGCTGCCTTTTTCCAATGCTTAAAAAACAAAAAAGTTCTTAGAGTATACTTATTTCACAGCTCACATGATTGGTAATGTGTAGTACTATTCTGCTGTTCAGTGAAGACATGATGACACTGTAGTACAGTGTTGTTCACATGAAAGAAAAGATCACATCAGTGAACACAGGGGAACTTGTAAAAGTGTGGTATCTGCAGAAGAAGAGAGGGATATTAAGGGTAAGCCTGGGCTAAGCGTTAGTAAGCAGATATTGAACTGCAGAAATAGAGTACTCAAAGGCGGTTGAGAGCAGAATGAATCAACAGATGGATCAGAGAAAGTTATTCAGAGGTTAATTTAGCACATGGATTTGTATGGAAGCTTATTCATATTTTCTCATTTTCATGAGGAGTTTTGCCTGAATAAGCAAGATTGATTGAGCCTGCAGATGTTGCATTACTATCAAAATTGTTGTTTGCACTATGTGAACTGGACATTCAGATCCCTCAGGTATCTGGGAAAATGTCAGCCCTACCCACATAATAAATACCATCCATATTGACCTGTGCAGGAATTTGTTTCCCTTGTTCTTGGACTGCTGAAAGAACACTGTTACTTGGACTGTTACTGCCTTCCAGGATAACTGTTCTGATCTCTTAATTCAGGCAAAAAACTAATGTATTTGTGTATAAAAGTCACAGATTCAATATGACCAGATAACTTTTGTGTATAAATGCCCAGAAACAGGTTAAATCAATCAAGTTTACTAATAAACAAGCCACACAGACAATACCCAGGTATAGGAAGGAATCTCTTCCTTCTGCATCCAATTTATTATATACTTATGTAAATTTAAATTACTTTATAGTGATGCACAAGAACATCACTGAAATTATAAAATAAAAAAAAAGTAGGCAATCAATAGCCAGGAGTCCAGACAGGTTCAGTTCTGGGGCTGAGCTCAAGAAAATAGTCTGAAAATATATCCAGAGTTTATTCAGCATACCTTTGATGCCTTTCCCTGGTCTTGAAATTAAAACCAAAACACGGTTTATGGGGAAAAGGGGTTTTTACCTCGATATTTATTTCAGGATCCTTGGGTACAGCATTGGTCCAGGTGGAATGCCCCGAAAAATGCATGCACACTCTGTCACACTGAAATGCACACACTTACAGGCCTGGTAAAATTAACGTATTTATCAAAGATTCCCCAATGAGAGGCTCAAGTGAACCCCCCGTTGTGAGGAACCTTCCCTCTGGCTGGGCCTGGCTGAGGTTCCAAAATGTGTTCTGGAGAGGCCCTTGGTGTCTGGGGCTCCCAGGATGTTTGCTCTCCTGGTTTAACAGTGCCGTGGGGCTGAGCTGAGTTCTCAGCCTTGGGGAGGTACAAGTGTGGGGCTAAAATCACTAAGAATACATGAAACTATATAAAAGAGTATATAAGAGGGGTATAAAAGAAAAAGCAAAAAATCATTCTGGCATCACCTTCAGCATTTTGCGAAGTGAAAAAGCTGAGAAATGTCCTGTTGTTGCCCAAGTTTGTTTTTTAAGAGCTGAGAACTCGACACTTCTGTGTTTTTCTCTGTGTATGTGCATGTCTTCTTGTCTGTATGTTGAAAAGATGTGTACTGTTTTGCATGTCTGCAATAAGAAAGGGAAAAACATAGGCCACAGCTTGAGAACCACCTGTAAGTAACTCTGCTCTTTCATTTTTAGCCCATTTTGTTTTGTGATGTGTTGGCATATATTGATTACATGCGTAGATTTTCAAGATGATGAGCTAAAGAGATTGAGCAGCACATGCAATGAGAATAAAACAGTTTGACAAAGAATATTTTTAATTTCCACTTAGATGCCACTTACTTTGTGTCATACTCTGTCTTTACCTGTTCACTGTTTAGTTGCTCTGCTGTAATCTTTAATTTAAACCAATATGAATTTTGCATCATAAAACCACATTTTTGGTTTGCCTTTTACTTTCTTTTTTTGCTACCATTTTAAATTTGACTTGACTCCTGCACATCTTTCATAGGTTTTGATTGTGAACTTTGATCTATATTAATTCCAACTAAATGATGTGGAACAGGAGTGGTAGGATAGTCAAACTCTCTTGGTTTGGGGATGGGGGCTGGGGGTAGTGAAGGACAGTGTTGCCTTTAGCAAGAAAGGCTACAGCGACCTGGTTCTGAGACAGAGCACGGCCCCCCGGCCTCACCCGAGGGACTCGGTCCAAAATGACATAGACATCAATATGATGGAGGTCAAAATGGTGTTTATTATCTTGTCTCTTGGGTTTAAATAGTTTCTGGGGAGGCTAGTCTACGTCACAAGGGGCAGTGGGGTTTTAGAGTTAGTATGGAGTGGAAAACTACTAGAATTAGGAGGGGTCACATTCTTGGGGTGATCGTTATCTCAGGGGACAGAGGGAGGAAGAGGCCCTGGCTCTTTCCGTGACAACGCGATATCTTCCGAGCGCCAGACCCTAGCCTGTTACAGGACAGTAATTACAGGAATATTTAATACTGTAGTATAATGTGATCATAAATAATTCATGGAAAAAAACAAGGGGTTTTCTCACTGCATTTTCTCATGTCACTGAAAATCTAATTGAATATGAAGAGAAGAACAGCTCTAAAATATGTGTACTAGTTTGAAATCAAACCAGTGGGAGATCACAAGTCAGAATTATAATTTAATGGAAGAAAAAGAAAGAAATAAATAAATGCAGTAATACAAGGATACTGACAAAAGTCAGAAATACAACCTGACACTCTAATGGTGGAGGCAGTCCAAGTGAAGCAATTCTGTTGACACGGGGATCCTGTAGAAAGGCAGGTCTGGAAATCCGTCAGTAGCTCTTTTCCTCTGGGAGTCCAGTAGGCAAGTGCTCCTGTGGTGTTCAGGATTTCACCTTATATCCATGATGGAATAGTTGGTTCCTCCCTCTGGGCGGAGCATCTCACAATGGGATGGTGAGTGATGAGATAAGGCACTGATGGGCCATTAACAGGAGGTAGTCCAGGGGGGGTGTTATGTCTGAGTCATGGGACCAGGCACTGATGGCCCATTAACAGCAGATAGCCCAGGGGGAGTAGGCAAGGAAAACCCCACCTGTTCCAACAGCTCATGAAGATGGTAACAGAATATACTTCAACCCAGGACAATATGTCAATAGGATAATTTGCAAAACACAGAACATGCCTTTTCACAGAGGCATAGTGAACTTCCAGAAAAATCCCCACCAAACTGAAGATTGCTGACTATCTTTAGGTTGTTTAGTTTAGTACTCTGTTTTACATCTTGTTTCTTTTTTTTTTATTCTTCCCACTTAATTTTCTGTTGTTGTTGCTCAAAATGAATTAAGTAACTAAAATAATTTAGACTACCAGAGGATTTACAGGGAATGGACTTGAGAAGGTTGTGAAGAGTGGTAGTGTTAAATGTGATAGTCTCCACCTTGATTTGGACATTTAGGCTTGTTGTTTGACTCAGCTGATGCCTGGTGCCAGGGACCACAAACAATAAATCAGATTTTTTTTCCCCTACCATTTTTCTTTCTTGCCAAGTTTCATAGTTAAAGGCTGTGGCTTATGGGATAGGGGACTTCAATCTTTGTGGCTCCATTTGCTCCAGTGGAGCTGGAGTGACTTTTTGCTCATATAGAATTGATTGAAGCAAAATGAACACAAGTTGAAGAAAGCAAAGGAAAAAAATACATTAAGTGCTGTGTGTTACACCCTGTATGAGAGGGAGGGGGGGTTACAATAACTTCCTCTGCCATAAGAGTTTCAGAATCCACATCTATGAGAGAATGTCCTGGATTGACCAGGTCATTTGGAAATGATTTTCAGACCCTGCAGTTGACTTTGCTCAATTTTGCATAAACTACTGAGCATTTTGCGGAGCTGTGATGGGAGTCCTGTTACATCTTCTGACTGCAAGAGGATAGTACTGGTTTTATGCACTCTGACATTTTGTATACAGTGCACCAGCATGTTCTGCTAGTTCTGTATGTGATTCTGGGGACCTTTAGCAAAAAGGTGAAGCATTGGAGTTGGCTGAATTTCTGCCTCATGAAGCAGAGATATTTGGTGATTTCTACCACCATCAACCTCTGACCTGCCTTCCATTAGCTGCTCTTTCTGTGCCAGGGCTCTCTGCCAGCCTTTTAGGAAGGAGGAATGACTGTGGTAAAACCGAAAGAGAGTCTGGGTCCATTCTGCAAGGTGAGCCTGAATGTTTGAGTCGTGCTTTAAAGAAAATGTTGGTACGTCTGAAGATGAGTTCTGCAAAGGTAACTAATATAGTATAAGCTAGTTGGTGGAATTAGAATTTGAGGGAGCTGTGATACTGTGTGTGGGCACTTGAAACGCTCTTGCAAGCCTCTGGAACCACCACAGGTGCTGCAGCAAAGCCCTGTAATGTGTATGGCACATGCTCATTCCCTAGGTAGCTGCACACTGCAGATTATCCAAACCAAAAAAGAGCTCTTCTCTGTCAACTTAGTTGTTTTCTCCCCTAGATTTGCCACAGTGGAGATTTTAATGAGGTGACAGAAATTTTTGAAATCCTGATTTGCAATGTGAGAGGCACAATGCCAAATCTTGTTTGGCTTTAAAAGTAGTCTGAGTTGCTTTTTGTGAAACTACCTCTAGCTCTGCTAGCTTTGCTTCAGCTCTGTGCCATGAGGAAAAACCTGAAAATAGTGAAGAGAATGACTGTAGGCATGGTACTTATACTGCAGCTCTGCCATGTGGTATTAGTGTCTGCAGCAGGAATTCTACAGCTTTTTACACAGTTACAACTAGACGTAGACAAGACCACACTGAGTTCTCTCTCCTGTTTCTGCCTTGTGGATTTTTTTTCCTCTTCTATACTTAAAATTCCTTAGAAGACTTGTATCGTGTTTTAAAACTCAACTTAAGCACTACATTAAGTTAGGCTCCATGGCAGCCCTTCTCTCACAAGGCAGTGCTGTTAAGTAGGGCCACAGAGGCATAAGCACCCACCCTCCAATAGCCCTTTCTTGCTGATTGCTGCAGTACTCTATAATCAAGTGCTCAGCTATTGTAAGCATACTTGAGCTTGCTGTAACTGCCCTTTGTTTCAGTCAAGGGACTGGTACCTACTCCTGTGGACCAAGCCTTTTACTTTTGTAGTTTGATTGAAACCAGTTATTTATTGTGGTAAAATCGTCAGACTTTCTGCAGTGTTTACAGATAAGCTTTCTGTGTGGCAGTCATTTAGTCTACCCAACCATCCATATATTAAAGATATTGCACATTTTCTCTTTCTATGTTCAGACAAATCAGCTACTGATTTCAGTTTGTTTATGTGTCAGTTTAAAGAGATCATCCTATGAGTTCATTCTCCTAACTTTTGCTTGGAGCATTTTTTGTTGTGCCTGTGCTATTTTTTTTTTTTTTGGGGGGGGGGGCTGTTGCAAATTACTGTTGTAAACTCATTAATAAAGTGAACCAAGTGCCTTTATTCATACTTATTACTAATCCTTTTTCTTATCACTGCATAAAAGCATATACCACTGCTTCATGAGGTTTTTTAAAATATTGGTGGTTTGGAACCTACTGATATTTGCTCTATCAGTTATTCACAAAATATTAGCTAGAGTTCATTTACAGCAATATAAATATTTTGTTTATTGCCAAGTTTTCCTAGCAACTAAATATCTGAAGTCTGAGAGTGCTGTAGTGTTTATGAAAGGAGCCAAAAAACTTTAGAAGAAAACTGGGATGGAATTCCTCTGTGCACTCTCATATAATTAGATGGTTGTTATGTGTCAGGGGTTAGCTGAGTCATTTCTGGGGTGGGCAGTCTGAGTAATCAAGGGTGTTTGGGTGATTTTATGTCCTAAGAAATTAAAATTGATGTGTTTGATGTAACCCATTTAAAATTGGATTAAAGCTAACCATTGATAAGAATATTGCTGTAACCTTGAAGTAAAAAAATGTGCAAGTAGAATTCAATGAGTAGATATCTTTGGGAACTGTTTTGCTCTTGGTGATGTTTGTGCAGGGCATTACCTATTATCTCTCCCTCTGCCATGTAGGGTTCTTTCCCTCTTTAAAGAGAGCGCATTCAAAACAGTTCATAACTTTTGAGACTTTCTTCTGTAAAAGAAACAGGCAGTAGTTCCGATTTTGACATTTCAGAACTCTATAATTTATTATTGAAATAATTCCAAATGATATGTAGGAGTCTCAGTCTTTGTGCCTCATGGCAGTCAGATAATGTGTGGCTCTGAGGGTTATGGGTCTGACTATTTTGCTTGAGCAATCAAGACTTCTGCTTTTAGACCATGTGCCATCTTCTAGGTTTATTTGGATTAGAATCACTTAAATCCATAGTTTAAATTCTTTAAGTTATGAGTCTATTCAGACTTTTTAAGATTGTGTGATGTATGACAAGGGAGTCACTGAGGCTCCAGGGTGTTAATGGTACTTTATGAGCAAGTTGACTTTTTGGACCAGTTTCTTTGACCTTCGCATAGCATTTTCTTTAGCAGCATGTTTGGTGATACCTGTGACATGGTGCTTCTGCTGGTAGGGCTGCTCTTGAGGGTCATACGTTTGAGAACACTTCACAAATTGGGGAGTTACACTGATTTAAATTGGCAGTAATTGTTTTTGATATATCTCACAAAGACATATCCTTGGCTCTCTTGATACTTCAGAATTGTGTTTTGTACAGTCTTGGCTGATGGTTTTTGCTTTTATTGCTGTTCTGCCAGCAGTTACATAATGCCCTTCCATGTTTCATCATTCTGCTGGATCTTTGTGGGAGTTATTGCTGCAGTCCCAGGTCTAAAATCTGGTTAGTATACACAGTTGCACATGGGTGTCTTAGTTTGAAAGACAAGTGTTTGCTAAGGAAGGCAGGAGCCTCCCTTGGAATAGAAGATACAACCCCCCTTCCCTCCGAACTATTGTAATTTTGAAATTAAGGGGCTTTCAGGCAAAGATATGAGGAGTAGGAATAGCAGTTCTTTGCTAATATGTATATATAACAAGGCAAAGAAGCAGCAGTAGCTAATGCAGCGATAACAAACAGGACAGAGCCCAGTGCAGCCTCTCTGGGCTCTCAGGCCCTTTCCCCTGCGCTGCAGTGCCGCTCACGGCCAGCAGGGGCGCTGGCGGCTCCCGCTGAGCGGGGCGGGTGCGATGTTCCCCCGCGGCTGCAGGGGGCGCTGGGAGCGAGCTCGGCACCAGGCGGTGATGGCGGCCGAGAGCTGCTGCACAAAGCCCTGGGGCAGCCGGGCCCGGGGCCCCGGCAGGACCCTCGGGGACAGCAGGCTGGAACAGCGGGGACGGACCCAAATCCCGGGCTGTAGATGAGATGTATCAAACTTCAGAGCTGCAGAGGGAGCCTGGGATGTATCGGCAGGCAGGAGGTGCAGTGCTGCAGTGTAGCGAAGGCTCACAACAGCAGCAGTGGCAGCAGAGCAGCAGAGGGGCAGCAGGGCAACACAGCCTCTCTCTCTGGATGCCAGAGAAGAAGAGCTGGACTGTACCCAGCTCCTTTTTGCCAGTTCCAATCCCGTGGCATCTGCCCAATGAGGAAACTCCAGTCAAAAAGAGAGCAGTTAGCTGGACTCCTCCCCTTGTGGCCAGGTCCTTTTATCTCTCTTAAGTACCTAGCAATTTGTTCCTTAGCAACAAAGCATGGGAAAAAATTCCTTTAAGAGGGAAAAAAGAAAGAAAGAATGGGGAACTTCTAAAACCGCAA
>VZTN01001858.1:0-21492 GCA_013400515.1 Erpornis zantholeuca | reverse complement strand
TGTTTGTAAGGGTTCAGATAGGGCAGGACCTGCTCGGTTGGTGGAGCCTAGGGTGTTGACTAACCATGTGGCTTTTGCTAAATGCATCTCCCAGTTTTTAAAAGTCCCCCCACCCAGTGCCTTCAATGTAGTTTTAAGCAGTCCATTGCACCGTTCCACCTTCCCAGCTGCTGGTGCATGGTAAGGGATATGGTACACCCACTCGATGCCATGTTCTCTAGCCCAGGTGTTGATAAGGCTGTTCTTGAAATGAGTCCCATTAGCAGACTCAATTCTCTCGGGGGTACCATGCCTCCAAAGGACCTGCTTTTCAAGGCCCGGGATGGTGTTACAAGCTGTAGCATGAGGCACAGGGTAGGTCTCCAACCATCCTGTGGTGGCTTCTACCATTGTGAGCACATAGCGCTTGCCTTGGCGTGTTTGAGGCAGTGTGATGTAATCAATCTGCAATTTGTTCAGACTTAGTGACTAAAATACTTTAAGTTGGCAAAACCAGCTCTCAAAAGAACAGAAAACAAGCACCTTTAATTATATAAATTATTCACTGACAATTCACATGCTACCCCTTCAACTCAATTCAAAATCAATATTATGAAAAAGTAAAGCCAGATGTCTGTTTTATTGCCACATGCCACAGACCAAGAGCTTTATTTTACATAGTTTGGATTGCATAACTCTAGGGGTGAATCTGAAGAAAGTATCATCTCTGATGTATTGTTCAGCTAAGAGGTGCTTGGATCCAGTTTATGTTAGAAATGGGTTTAACAATTTACTTAATTATTTAGTTATAAACCCAATTAAGAGCCTCTACATCAGCAAGTAGCTGTAGGGGTGGGACCCGAAGTTACAGAATCCTTTATGTAGGACCACCTTTCCCTGCTCATCATGGTCAGCCTCAAGCTTGGAAATCTTCATTCCACATATGAGGATATTTGATTTGCCACTGCTTGAAATAATTTCTACTGTAAAACCATAGCACACAATAGGTTCCTTCTACTCAGTCTACTATCTAGAATATTTTATGTCTGAAATACTAAAGAAGAAGACAGAAAGACTTTGATATGTTTTTCCCATAAGCCTCATCTCAAAAGTATTCCTGTGGGTAAAATTGCCTAAGGTTTTCTTGAGCAGAACTGTTTTAGATTAAATCTTTTCTCTGCTCACTCTGTTCTAGCAATGGCATCATTATGGTTCTGATAACCTGATGTTAGACAGAGTTGTGATTTAACCCCAGCTGGCAACTCAGCTCCAGAAGTCACTTATGGCCTCCTTTAACTGGTGGGATGGGGGAGAGAATCAGAGCAGGAACACTGAGGAAACATGGGGTTTAAATAAAAACCCAGGTAAATAAAATTTACCCAGCAAAGCAAAAGCCATGCACACAAGCAAAGCAAGGAATTTATTCACTACTTTCTATGGCCAGGCAGGAATTCAACCTTCCCCAGGAAAGCAGGACTCCAACCTGTGTAACAGTGATTTGTGAAGATAAATGTCACCATCCCAACCACCTCCCCTCTCCTTCCTCCCTTTTCCCCTGGCTTTATATGCTGAATATGACACTGTATAGGCTGAGATATCCTTTTGGTCATTTGGTGTGGCAGCTGGTGAACATATTAACTGAAGGACCACGAGGGTCCAATGGAAGAAAAGATTTTAAGAGGTACCCCCCAGGTTAGAGTGACAGAAAGAGGCTTCTCCCACAGGATATCCTGTTGTGTTATGTTAATGTACCCCAGTTCTCACCCACTGCCCCTTGTCCCTCAGTCACTCCCTCCCTGTTCCCCTAGTGGCTCCCATACCCTAACTCCCCCTGTGTACTGCCCCCTGCCCCCAAACCATTGGTCCCTGATGCTCTCTCTGCCCCTACCTCCCCCCATACTTAAATCTGGACCTTCCCTTGAGGCTTGGCCTTTGTTCCTGGCCACTCCACACACATAACTGGAATAAACATCTCCATGGAACCCCATACAAAGGCTCTTCCTGCCTCCTTGCCGTTGACTCATATTTGGAGCTGTGTGTAGGTGTGTGCATGTGCTGGCCGTGCCGAGTGGCTTCCCCTGTTGGACACGCTTTTGGAAGGTTGCACGACCACCCAGCTGTGGATGTAACAATTTGGGGTCAGCTGTCCCAGCTGTGTCTCCTCCCAACTCCTTGTGCAGCCAACCTCCTCACTGGTAGGGTGGTGTGAGAAGCAGCAAAGCTCTTGGCTCTGGGCAAGCCCTGCTCAGCAATAACTAAAATATCCCTGTGTTACCAGCACCTTTCCCACCACAAATCCAAAACACAGCCCATACCAGCCAATGTGAAGAAAATTAACTCTACCCAGCCCAAACCAGCACAGTTGGTATCTCACTTCACAATCCCTTTTGAATATTCATTTATCACGGAAGAAATTTTTTTCCCCTCCTTCACTGTTACACAAGACTGAGCTGTTAAGGCAAAGTCTGAAGAATTAAAATAATAATTACTATAGTATATATTGTATATAATTAATATAATATATAGCAATAAAAATAAGGAATGGAGAAAACTACTTACGCAACAGACTAAGTATTTTCAGAAACTTGAAACAGTCTTAACTAAAAGCAGTATTCTCCTTCTCCATCCACATAGAGGGACACACTAATATCTGTTTTCCAGAGGAATATAATTCAGATGTTTCCATTCAAGATCATACAATCACAAATGTCAGAAACAATGACCTAATATGGCCTTTACTGTTTTCCTTTCCTTAGGCCTGGATTTCTAATCTCTTTAAAACATCCAGAATTCCCAAGGGAATTGGGAATTGCCCTAATTGTATTAGGGCATGGGTTTCAAATCTCAGAGGAAAGGAGTAAATTAATCAGACCATATTCCAAAGCACTAGTTTTCCTTTGATACTCTCAGTCAAAAAAGGCAGAAAGAGGCAGGATTGCATATAGGGAAATTGTGCCATAAGGCCTACATTCTCTTCCCAACCATCACTTGTTCTGCATACTCTCCTTCAAATCACTTCCTGAGTTTCTGCAGCATCACACAAGGAAGACTTAGACCTCCTGAGCCATGGAATAAGTAATAGTCTTTATACTATTATCCTATAAGATTGGTATGAAAGAGCACAAGAACATCAGATTTTCCTCCCAGCTTCCCACTCACTACCCATTAGAACACCAGCCACTGCTAAACTCTGCTGCTCTACACATCAGCCCATCAATTTCAACTTGACCAGCCTTAACAGAAAGGCCTACAAGGAAGTGAAAATGAAGTTCTAGCGGCTCCTTTTTTTCTGGGAGTAGCTTCCCACTCCTAATAAAGCATACTTTAAGCATGTTGGTAGACTGGTACAGTAAAAGCCCCAGAACATCACTGTTTGCTCCATGGCTAATTAAGCCATCCACTTGTATTGCTGTCAGTCTATGAACTGCCTACTAGAATCAAAAGGGGAAGAGTAAAAGATTACCCATGGATTTAAAAGCATTTCATTAATGCATATCTTTGGTCATAAATTACTGTTTACCTGTCAACTGGATTCAGAACACCCACAAGGTGTTCTTTGAAGTTAACCTCTTGGATTTAAAGACTTTTATACAGCTATTGAGAAACTGTTTGATCTGAAAATCTGAGTCTTTTGAAGTTGAGAGCTAATGAAAGATTATTCTTTTTTTGACACTGATCAAGCAGTTAATGAGATAAAGTGATGGGAAGACGGGCTTAATAGAATGTGCAGATGCATCAGCGTTACTTTTTTTTGTACGGATTAACAGGAGACCCAGATGTACTCAGGGCCACGAGTCAAAATCATAACGAAGAAGAAAATTAACTTTAGTCAGACATAGCTTTTAACCAGAATTAAAGGTATTTTGGGACTGTACTCTAAACTCCCTCAGCAATCCATACAGAATAGAAAATTGAGCTATTAGGGATTTGGCCTGTGCTGGCTGTGCGTGCCCAGAGAGCTGGTCCCTGACACAGGGCTAATACACCAAGGAAAGGGCATGGCTGAACAAAATGAAGATCCAGTTTAAATGAACTATACATATGCTCCTAATGTTTTTAAAACCTATCAAGCACATCGTTTTTATAATGCCACAAACATTGCAAGTAGTGACTTTTGAACCCAAGGAGTGAAGATTTTGAATTTTTTATTAAAATACAGTGCTTCCCAACAGTAATATTAAGGGTTTGAGATTCAGAAACATCCTGCTCTTTTCAAACAAAATCCACTGGCAGTGGAGTGCTCTGGTTCCATGTGCCGCTGGCAGAAATCAGGTGTTCTAATTCACATGGGATACAGCACCAGAAATATCAAGACTCGGGAAGAAAAGTCATCCAGTTCCAGGACAAATTTTCAGCTATGGACAATAAGCCTAAGAAGTAAAAAATTAGGTAGAATATTCATTTCTTATATTAAAATACAAATAGCCAAAAACCGTACCTTTACTTACTATGAAATGAAATAAATTCATTTGCCAGCTGTGTCTTGGTCTTCATTAGGTTTTGTACAAGCCATTTGTCTTAGTCAGAAAAAGATGTCTAAAAATACAAAAAATATTTTTAATACCTTTTAAAGTAGGCTCATATTCTACAAAGGATGGATATTATACCTTTGTAGAAAAAAACCAATCCAACTTGTTTGCCTCCAAATTCTTGCAGAAGACTAGTAAGACTACTCTGAGCCTTAAAAAAATAGGCTACTGATACAATCCATGTTTATTTGTGTCTTTTGTTAGATCAAGCACAGTGTTTCCCTTGAAATCAACACCTGGAGATGATGAATCAGTCAAAAGAGTTGGTGAGCAAATAAAATGCTGAAATGTAAGGAAAACAGCCCTATAAAAGAACTGGCAATCCAGCTTGATAGCTTTGTGCAGTCTACTTTAGCCTTCATAAGTCACAGTAAAATGGCAGAGGATTTCAGTTCTGCATCCTCTAAACCTGCAATATAATTAACAAAAATGGCAAACAGAAGCCATGGGGGAAAAAATAGGATTCTTTCATTTCTTTTTTTAAGTACATTCTGTTCTGGGGCAGCAGAGCCAAGGACACAGAACTGTTACACGACCTGAGCAAACTAGATAAAATGTGAACACCCACCAAAAATAATAATAATTTTTTAAAAAGTAGGGGGAAAAAAAAAGCACATCTAGCATAATTTAGAAATCACATTACAAACTGTAAGTACAATCACTGCTAAAAAAATAAATTAGTTTTTAGTTGCTTACCATTATTTCCCAGAAATAACCTAATAATTGCTAACTAGGTTTGTATGTGTTTTTACAATTCTTCCCTAATGGCACAGTTAATAATGTGAAACCTCAGCCCAAGACACATTTCTACTCTTTGATAAACTTGCACAACCTATGCAGTACTTTTGTTGCCAATATTTCCAGAAAGAGAAAAAAAACTGCAAACCCCACAACTATCCAATGATCATTTAATCCAGCACCTCATCTCTCATAGCAAACAATACCAGATGTTTCCAGAAATATAAGGCATCACAAGATATTCTGAGTTTGAAGGGACCCACAGGGATCATCAAATTCAGCTCAAGTAAATGGCCCATACAGGGATCCAAACCAGGACCTTGGGATTATTAACACCATGCTCCAACCAACTGAGCTCCTCTCAAGAAATCCCAAGATGAACTCATCCTAGCACATAAGGAAGGAGGTTTCCTTCTTTCCTTGAGGTAAATACTACTTTATGCTGAGTTTTCTCTGGCAACCACCATTAGCTAGAATTAAAGTACTGAGGACAGAGTAGTTGGATTATCAAACAGCATGCTCATTACAATTTATTTCAGCATTG
Organism: Erpornis zantholeuca; assembly: GCA_013400515.1. Taxonomy (NCBI): domain Eukaryota; kingdom Metazoa; phylum Chordata; class Aves; order Passeriformes; family Timaliidae; genus Erpornis; species Erpornis zantholeuca. Next base: position 15,702 of record VZTN01001858.1, on the reverse strand, counting down.
CAGTCTCTAACACCTCACCTTGACCTCAAAGGAGCCAGTTCAGTATTCCCCATAAAAAGAATGAGGTGTGATGGAGAGGCAGAAATAGAGTTCAAAGTGCAAACTGGTACAAGTTTGTTGGACTGATCTGCTTTAACTGCTGCTGAGATCTGTTACTGCACTGGACTTTGGCAACTCAGTTTCACTTGAGCCTGTAGTCAGTGAGAAAGGAGGTGGTGAGAAGAAATATTCATGAATATTCATGCAAACTAAAGCTGAATTTTGATTTGGCTGCACTCATAATCCATTTATATTCATTTCTGTGGATGATCAGATGCTGGAGATTTATTCATAAAAATGAACTGAGCACTTGGTCACCAACAGGGAATTCTGAGCAGTATTTTCAATGACAAGGCCTACCAATAGCTGGTAAACTACACAAGTCACCTAATCAGCCAAGGAAATAAGCAAAAGGAAAAAAAAAGTGATCACCAATACTCACTCTGAGGTTGTCACAGAGGAGCTGCTCATCAGTACCTGTTCACTGAGGAGTGGAGTTTCAGTGGTCTGAGTTCTGTCCTGGATCTACCCTCAGGCAATGTAAAGCAGTAATTTCAGTAACAAAGCATTTGAAAAGCTATAAGTAAGAGGCATGAAATAGGAGATCTGGCTACCAGAAATAAACCAGGAAACTGTACAACAGTGTTCTGTCCTTTCACAAATGAAACATAACAAAAACAGGAAAAATGGCCAAACTATTTTTTACGACAAGTTGCACAAACCTAAAAGACAGCCTCTGGACAAGGACTTAAACACATTATGATTTCAGGTTAACTGAATATCTGCACAGTGCTAAGGCACAACCTAACTGTCCTCAAAAAAGAGATTATCTCCTCTGTTCTCTCATATAAAGACCCTCTTTGTACGCTGGACACTTTCTAAGCAACACAGAATATCAGATTGCTGCAGAACAAATGGCAACTTAGCTTAGCCAGAAAGCATCAGGAGAGCTACATCACACCACTTTCTTCTCCAGATTATATGAAAATCTTCTGTAGCACAGTCCTTGGATTTAAGTTAGAGCAGCACAGAGCCTCAACTGTAAGGCTCTTACATTTTGGACTTTCAAATTCTTAAATTTGCCCTTTACTTTAAAAAGTCAACGATTTCACCAAGAAAGTTTGATTAGTTTCTTTTACTTTCTGTAATGAAATGCCATCCTTTTTACACTTGAAAGGATCTTTGTAATAATGCAACATTGATCTTTTGAATACAGATGAACTAACCTAGATAATAGGATTTATTATCCCGAAAGAAAAGGCTCTGACTATATATATCTAAGGCTTCAGTGCCATCAAGAGGACTTGAAAGATAAGGCACCTGTTCTTGAGCAAACGTTTAGGTGAGGCATTGTAACAATACTCTTGCATTTCCATTATATATGTAGGTGATCTTTCACTGCAAATAAAAAATTCCATGTCATAACTGACAATGTAGTAAACACACCCACATAAGGGAGTAAGCATGCAGAGCTAACCAGCAAATGGTAATGAAAAGCAAAAAGCAGCTCTCAGCAACTTCCATGCATAAAAGTTTGGAGCTTCTCTTCTCTTTGGTGTCCTGACTATACCATGCTGCCTGCTTCACTGGCTGTAAAAACATCTTCTGCAAAGAGGAAACAGTTTGAAGAAAGTTAAGAGCAACTTCCTGGAAAGAAAGGAAAATGAGGAATTTTAATTTCTTTTTAATGTATCTGTTTCTATATTTAAAATGGAGTTTCACACCAGAAACTGTACCTACAACAGTGCCCAGTGGAAACCTGACAAGTTATCAGCAATCCTAACAAGTCACCTTCATGTACAACTTCCTTAGAGTGCCAAAATACAAATCAGTCATTGCCAACAAACAGAACAAAACTGGGCACCAAAGTACTTGGGTTTCCTTCCCAATTGTACTACAAACTTATTGCATTCATTTCCTAGCCAGCATAACAAATCTACACCTTTACTACTTCATCACTTTCTTCCTTCTGTGCATTAACTTTCACAACCACCATGTGACAGGAGCAATTTCTTGTCATGTTCTCATAACACACTTTCATTGCTAGATCTGTTTAACAATCTATAATGATTTTATTTAATTCTGTCCCTTCCAAATACAGATTGGGTCTATTCTGAGAAGGAAAGCCATGCTGACAAAACTCTTACAACAATCCACAATGAAATTTGTGTCATCCATGACCTGTAATACAGAAAAATGTTTAGCACAAACCCGGTCATATTAAGGAAAGAAAAATAAATATTAAAAATAAAGCTACTTGTGCATCACAGCACCTTCTTTAAATCTAACAAAATTCAAAACCTTCCCCTCCTCCTCCAAGAAGAAAATATAGTTTCTAACATCTCATCCAAGCTCTTGCCAGGCCGCTAATGGAACAGCTAGAGCTGAACTCAAACTGTGTCTCAACACCATTTTCAAACACAGTTCTATTCTAGGCGTGGGCAGAGCCTTTGAGGAAGATAACATCAAGAGTCATTTTAACTGACCTTTTTGGAATCTTTTTATGATATATCCCATTAATAGGCTTATTGGGAATGCACTTTGCACCAGAAAGATTTCTATTGGTCTGGGTAACTTCAGTTGGAGTTTTTCTACACAGGGCAATCATTTTCCTGGTGACAGCACACCTGGGCCTCCGTTTCAGCTTCAGCTCTCCAGGCTCTCAGACTACTGAAACACAATCATCCAGTATTCAGAACATCAAGTGCTTCTGTTAGACCGTGATAGCAGCAGGATATCTCCTGATCTTTTCCTTTGCAAGTGCCTTCAGGCAGCACCTATAGATTGGTAGTTTGAGAAAAAAGACAGTCTGAGCCATGGCTTTAACTTGTAAACAGGATGTTTGAAAGAGCAAAGGTGTGAGTTTGTTTCCAGTAAAGCAAACTTGCTTTGTTGTTTGCTTTCAGCATTTTTGTGATAAAGCTACAGAACAGGAATGGATTTCCTGTCTGCCTCCACAAACTTGCCTTTACTGCACCCAGCAAAACTGCCAGAATTTTATTTCCAATGCCATCATGTGTCAGGGTCAAAGACAAGAGGTCAAAAGTGCATTTCAGGATTAGGTGCATTTCTTTTCAATACTTATGCAATCTGCTATAGTAAGTGAAAACTAAACACTAGGATTTACAGGATGTCAAGAGACAGAATGTGAAGGTCCTGGCATTTTGTTCCTGACTGCTTTATTAATGCACTTCTGTCATCACGTATGAGTAACTGACACTTCCAAATGAAGCAGATGAACATTCCATTTAAAACAGAGAAAGTTCACACATTGTGAAAATGAGATTGTTTATATTTAAGCTATATAAACAAAGCTAAATCCTGTAGAGTTTTTCCCACAGTAATTTTTACAAGAAAACGCTCAAACCAATTGTGTTCAGGATTTTCTTACTAGCTGAGAAAACTACAGTGTAACATCATGCTTGATGGCACACAAACTTTCGGACTTTGGGCATTGTTATTGCTTCTCAGCCATCCAGCACAAAAGGAACAAGTAAACTCATTACCACACAGCTCCCCAAAAAAATGATCCTATTGCCTCCAGCCATTTTACTCTGCCTGTAGAAAAACACACCTGAAATCTTAATGACAGGTTTGGCAGGTAGCATCCAGCAAGTGACGTGTACTACCAACTAAATATCACCTGTTGTACAAGCCGTGAATCAGCGGGAAACGAGCGCCCTACTCACGCAATTAGCACGCGTCCATCAAATTGACAAATGAAGTTAAATCAGCTGTTTGGCTGCTTGCATCAATGTAAACACATGAAGAAATAATAAACAGTATAAATTTTTAATTGCCCATCTTGTCGCAGCGGCTAACGCGGAGCTCCCTCTGCCTTCACTAACCGGGCAGCACCGCCCTCCGGCGGCCGCGCTGCGCAACTGCAGCCCCGCGCCCGGGCACCTGCGGCAAACGGGGACGTGAGCCCCGGCACCACCGCGGGGTGTGACAGTCACCCCAAACGGGGACGTGAGCCCTGGCACCACCGCGGGGTGTGATAGTCACCCCAAACGGGGACGTGAGCCCCGGCACCACCGCGGTGTGTGACAGTCACCCCAAACGGGCAGCTGAGCCCCGGCACCACCGCGGTGTGTGACAGTCACCCCAAACGGGGACGTGAGCCCCGGCATCCTCCCGGTGTGTGGATAATCACCCCAAACGGGGAGGTCAGCCTCCGCACCACCCCGGCACCGAGGTGTGTGGATAATCACCCCAAACGGGGAGGTCAACCACGGCATGCCCCCGGCACGGACTACCCATGTGTTTGGCTAATTGAGGCAAACAGGGAAGTCCCCAATATCCCATTCTTGTCCCTGGCTACTTATGTGTTTTGTTAACTGCCGCAAACACGGGAATTTTGCTATATTCCGTCCTCATCACTGACCACTGGTGTGTTCGGCTAATGGCCATAGGCACGGGAATACTTTTCTTGTCACTGAGCACAGTTGTTGCAGCAGTATAAGCAATCCCTGGTCACGGGCAGGGGCTCTGAGCTTCAGGCAGATTTTAAAGTCAAAGCAAATGCATCACAGCTCCCAAACAGATTCTTGAGCAAGTTGGCAAGTCGAAAAGGAAAGGTTGTTGCAAACCTTGCATCAGTTTCAGTCTATTCTCTTTCACAGTGCACAGAAAGCTTTAATTAAACAAGATGACAACCCAACAAAGCAAACAATAAGAAACAAAATAACAGAATCAGGAACATTTCCCCCCCCCCAAACAAACAACAACCCAAAAAAATAAATATCTGCCACAAAACACATGAAAAAGTACAGCTTTTTTCACAAGAGAAGTGCTACAGATATTTATAGAGATAGGACATTTTGCAGGTAGGCCTGGTCTCAAAAACAGGCTTGGGGAATTCCTCCAGGAATAGCTGTGCCTGCTCTTGCACCGCCGCTAGAGTAGGGTTCTTTCCTAGCCAGCATCCGGAGCTCACTCATCCTGACAAACACTAGCTTTACACAGATTCCACCCTACTGTAGCTGACAGGCTGCTCACACCATTATCACGTGTCAGGCTGCACTACCAAACGCATTACTAGAAGACATTAGCATCTATCCTGCATCAATTCTTCCTTTTGTAGGCAGAAAGAGCAGGCTCAAAGAACAGCTATTCCTCTCGAAGGCACTGAGCTGACTGCTGGCTGCACTTACCTTAGAGAACACAGCTGAGGAAAAGAGGTGAGGTTGTTCCCCACTGGAAGGAAGAGATTAGGATGCTCATCACTCTCCACTCTGCAACCTCTTCCCAGCACAAAACCAAAATAAAAATAGCTTCTGGATACTTGGCCTTCAACCATAAAAGGGGTATAACTACCACCTGGAAGTTTCATCCACAGTTTCATGCACATCACCTGAAGCACTAAGGACTCTCACGGGTGTTGCTGAGTACTGACATCATAATGACACTGAACCTCACCTGAAGTCTTGAGAAATGTTATTGGTTTTATTCACCCAATCTAAATAAAGGTAAATGGAGGGAGCAAGCAGAGTAAATGATCCATTTATGCAAAAAACCTGTGAGAAGGAGTTACAGAACCCACTGCCCACAAAAATAGATGGTTCAATTAGAAAACATAATAAAACACATGTCCTCAGACCAGCACATGCATTACCTGGACTACCTGCGAGAATGACACTGTTATAGCAAAGAAGGCAATGAAGCACTCGGAGGCAGACCTGTCCCCTCCTTTGGCCCCACCTGGCACCCAGGGCAGACCTGCACCACAAGGAGCTTCACTCATCCATCTCCTCATCTTGGGGAACTCTGGAGTATTTAAAAAAATCCAAACAACTCCTCAAGACCACTTTGAAGTGATCAGCTTGAACCATTATACTTATAAAACCCCAAACAAACCACAGCATAATAATGTGAAAAACAGCAATTTCTCCCTTGGCTGGGCAATGACATTTAGAGCTGCTCAGCATCACTGTGTGAGGGGATCTGAGCCTCTCCATTTTACCCTCAGCTCTCACACCTCTCCTGTGCTGGTGGTTGTGGTGCATATCCCAGGGCTTCCCTTCCAGAAGTGAAAAATGGGGGAAACAGCCATGCAAAGTTGCTCTGTTTTAACTCATAGCTGCAGTATGGTTAGAGAGGCAAAGGTGCCTCAGGCCTGAGGGTTGGTTTGTACAAAAAATGTAGCTTTGTGTAGAGAAATGATTGTAAAGCACAACTGGAACAGAAGCACTCACCATGTTACAGTCTGGAAAACACGAAGCAGGTAGTGAGTGCAATTAAATATTTTATGCCGGTGCCAAAAGCACCCATGAAACAGCTCCCTTGAGAACTAGAAAATGAGACTGTCACCTGTGAAAGGCACTCTGACCATTTTAATTCCTCTGTGTAAACTGGGTGAAGCCTTCAGTGCAGAATGAAAATGAGCTTTTGAAGTGATTTGAGTTTTAAAGTGACTTGAGTTTTAAAGCTCCAGCTGGTTTCAATCCCTGAAGAATGCTGGATACCTGCTCTGAAGTGGTCGCACTGCAGCAGTAAGGCCATAAATGTGCCTTGGGTGGGTGTCTATGACCACTCCAGATGGAGATATGACTCACTAGACCCCAATCTGTGAAGAGTTTTCCAGCCCAGCCATGTATTCTAAAGTGAAAATGTCCTTGCTCTGCTCTGAGCTAAGTTCTAAAATGTTTCATGTAGAACAAAAGTGAAATCATAAGATTTCCATTAGAGATGGAAATGAAAATTAATGTGGAGGCCCTAAGAGTTGTCCTAGATCCTGTGCTGTCCTCCTCTGAGTTAATGCAACACATTAACCTTAAAACAGGTTCCACCACATCCTAAAAGGAGTGACTTAATTATTGCCACAGTCCTTAATGCCAGGCCAGACCCCTTCCTGTATCCCAAACCTGTGTGACAGTGGATATTCACAGGTGAATACAGGCTCAAGCCTCTGCCAAAAAAACTGCTGCCACGACTCAGGTTGTATTAGGATAGTCCTAAAGCCAGTGGGGGTTACTTACATGCAATTGAGAGAAACACAAAGCCTCAGGGGTTCACTAAGCAGTCTCTGAAAATCAGATGGGGAATTTTTGTAATAAAAGTGTTACATGATATTTATACCTGTTGTCTCTACCTGCTGTAATCCAGTCCACCAGTTTTCTTTTCTCAAACTATGTTTATGGACTTTGAAAATGAGTCATCTTTCAGTTTATGTAGGATTAAGAAATTTTCTCCTCCCTCCCCATTATCCAGATAGATGATATCCACTCTAACTGTCCTGCCTACTCAGAGCTGCCAAGCACATTTATCTTGCCTAATCTTCTTTTCCAGGATCCATGCTGACTCCCCTTAAGCAAGTACATATATCTAAATGTTCTGTGTGCATAATTGCTCTCCATGCATTTTCTGCCGCTGAGATCAGATTTACAAGCCTGCAGTGTTCTCAATCTTCTTCTAGTCCTTCTGCTTCTATTAGACACTCACTGGTGCCTAATGCTGTGCTTTGTCCTTTAATAAATTATCAGCAAAATACACACTTTAGAAAGAAAAAGTCAAAATAGCTACCATTAAGACTCAAGAAGGGAAACATTTTAAGTTGTTTCTCTGATCTCGCCCAGCCTAGAGGCCTTTATTTTCCTATAAGTCTTTTTACTTCCCTGGCCAGGGAGAGGCCAGAGGGGCTGCCCACGGGGCAGGCAGGCTGAGCTCCTCATCCACTGGTCACAGCCTGTCCCCAGCTGACAGGGAGAGGGGGCCTGGCAGTGACCACAGTCAGACCAGGGGGCAAAGGCCCTGGGGGTTTTTCCATGGCTCTTCCCCACTGAGCATCTCCTGGCAGCCCCAGCCTAGAACTGGCCCTACACTGCAGCCAAGCCAAGACCCAGGGAAAAGGGGCTGCAGGGCCAGTGGCCCCCTCAGGGCCCTGACATCTATCTGCACTGTACCCTGGTGATCTTAATCATATCTCTGAGCCTTTCATTTCACTGTTAAAAACATGACTTTGCATTTTTCATATCTGCTCAGTATTTGTTCTGTTTCCTATATTGCCTCTTACAGTTATTTCCATAGTCTTAGCTTTCTTTGGTATATCTCCTCCTACTGGAAGTCCTCTTCAAAAATCAAACAAGAAAGGGGGCAGTCAAAACATGACATCTGTAACTAAAATAGAAATAAAAGAAAACCTGTATAAGAAGGGTGATATTTTGCTGAACTTCCATTCAACTCCACCTGTATTGCCCAAAAGAGAGGAGGAAATAAGAATCCTTTGCTGTGTCTTGGGAGAGTCCCAGAGCCAGTGTTTTCATAGTTCCCTTCCTTTTGTCTGGACTTGCTGTTTCTAAATCTTTGTCTTCTTTTCCCCTGCATTAGTTTAACATTTACCTCCAGAAGTGAATCCTCTAGATCTGTGGGATATGCAGGCACGTACAGGAGTGTTCCCATGTCACAGCTGGGTGAACCAGATTTCTGGAAGCTGAAGAAGCTGTATGTTTCTCCTTCTCAGCAGGAGGGAGAAGGACATTGTGCAAATCTCCCCACTTAATATAGAGGATAATGAGGAGAGGGGATATTGAAAGCACAACTAAAGGTTCAAACTAGTATTGTGCATCCAGTTCACATAGACAAGATATGTAATATTCCTTTTGTGCTTTTAGAAGTCAGGTAGAAGTCACACTATTAGGGAGCGTGCAGGCCTAGCGTAGGCTGAGACAAGCACTACTGCTGCAGAGTGGTTCCAGACAGTAAGTGATGGAGATTTGCTCTTACAGTATTTACATCTTGTTTGCATGAAAAGATAAGATTATTATTACACGTTTTAATATTTTAGTTACTGAGTTAAGCATATCTTCATTTACGCTAATGTATTTGTGCGGTAGTGGGTCAATTCGGATTTCAGGACCCTTTAAGCCGTTACATCTGCTGTCCTGTATTTCTCCCATGGTTTAAAAGGTTCTGTATCCCCCTCCGTTTAGTACGTTCCAAGTTTCCCCCTCCTTCCAAAGAAGTTTTCAGTATGCTCAAACCCCACCCAGCCCTATGCCAGTCCTGCCAGATCCATTCCCCTGATTTCTCCCTATGGTCATCCCTCTCCCCTTGTTCCAGCACCTTCCCTATCCATCACCCAAACCCCTCCCATGGTCCATGTCAATTCCCCCTAGACCCTTCCCCTCCCTCTGGAAAGTTCTGTGTTCCTTGTCTCCCCACTGGTCCTCCCTCCCAGGCATCTCCCTACTGGTCCTTTGTTTGAAGGTCCCTCCTGATGTTCCTCCCTAAGTTACCCCTGGTTGGTACATTGGATGTACGCTCCCCTCGATCCTCCCCTTTTAAAGGTCCTGTCAGCCCAGGCTCTTGGCTTTTTATGTTGCTTCCCTTCCTGGGAATGAGAGGCTTGGATACAGCAGGGACGGGTCCGTCCGTTGTTCCTTGCCTCGCTCCTAGGCACACTGTGTCAGCTGGCTGCAGTGACTGAGGACAGACACCTCCCAGCTCGACACTGCCACTTGGGCCCTGGGGAGCTTGAGGGCAGCCCCCATCTCGGTACAGTCGTGATCACCAGGTAATAGCAATAAGGGCTCTCACCCTTTGGACACCCGGCCGTGTCATATTTGTTTTCAGAAGGAGAACTTTTGTTTATGGGTTCTGGTTATCTCTGTACTTTCAGTGTGTCTCTATGCTTTTTTTTTTCCTTCCAGTATTTGTTGCCTTTGTGTATCACTGTCATCAGTGTACACAGTTGCATTTTTGTTGGAGCTAACTGTTACTAAAGACTTGAAACAGTCGTGCACAGGCTTGGTCCCTGTTTCTTTTTCCTTTAGTTAATCAGAGATTGCCCCCCCAGGATGTCTGATGCTCTATGTCCTCAGGGAGAAAATTGGAAGCTACTTCACCTGTGAGAACCAAGCAGCTTTTCATATTGCCTCTAATACTTGCACACCTGAGTGGGATAAAAAATACTGCTGCTGTGTTCCTGTATTGCCCATTCTTGCAGGAAACACTAAAACTATTGCAAGACTAATGTTTGACAATTTAGATTAACTACTTTGAGAAAATATACAGAATATTACACAGAGGAATATGTTCTGGTTTGATTTGGACCTTTCTCCTGTTCACAAACTCTTCCCTTCCTGCCATCTTCATCCACACACTGAATTTGGGCAAAATAAAGCCTCTTTATATATAACGGCATGTTGGTTAATTTTCAGTTCTTTAGACCTACACTCATTTTTTGAACCTCTACTGTTGCAAAGCATTTGCTGTGCAAAATGCTTCTCTTCCCACTCCTGCTAGAATGTTGAAATATATAATTCATCTTGACCTTGTGCCTTGTCAGCTTTTAACACTTCTAATTGACTGTCTGCTCCAGCATAACCATAAAACCTTTTAATATCTCACTTACTCTGGTTTCCAAAATTTGACCTTCTCCAGCCTTTCTTATGAATAATGGGCCAAATAAATTCACTCAGACTACTGCCAATGTCTGTTCCCCTGTTTAGAGCTATCTGAATGGCAGCCTTGCCCTTGAGCATAACAACTGTTCCTCACAATTTGGTACCATCTGCAGACTCGCTGAGCAAGCATTCCATCACCTCTCCCAGGTCATGGATTCATCTTATTTGTTTCTTCCAGCTGTTTTGTATACAAATCCAAGCTCCTTTTTTAATGGATTCCTTAACCTTGGCTCCTTTTAAGCCTTTTTTCCCATACTTTATTTGTCCATCCATCATTCAGGACTTCCAGAAGTACTGTCTGATTTACCTATATTCTAATGACTCAAAATTTGCAGGCCACTTGGCATTAGATGATGATCAGTAATTCTGAAAATTAGGTCTTTTGCTTGTTGAGTTAAAAATAAGAATACACCAGTTGAATCAACTGGCAAGACAGGCAAGAACAGAATATAGTATTTGAAATTGTTAAGTACTGGGTTGTTTTGGAAACTTCCCACAACACAGTGGCAACAAGCACTGTTGTGACGACAAGCCAGTTGTGTACCAAACGTATTAGGTTTAGCATATATCTATAAAAGGAGGATCAGAAACTCCAAGCAATTAAAATTCCTACTGATGACTTAAAAAGATATGTATGCTGGAGTGCTGGTAGAAGGAGGAAAAACATAGCAGGAGGTGAGAAAATGTTTTATGTACAACCAGGCATTAAAAGTACATCAACACCAAAATTTCAAAGAAGCTTTCCTGGACCTATCTGCCAAATCTGTCCTTCCTGTTTTCTGGAAGTTGGCCATCCTGCAAGACTCACAGCCTGTTCCCACATCTGCTGACCATGCAGGCTACTCTCTTTGCTCAAAAACAGAGTCATGGCTGTTGGTCCAAGAGGACTTTTTCCCGTACAGTGTTTCTTTAACGTCTCTGCTTGATTCCTGGTTACGGTGAGCAATTAGCTTTCCCAGATTTCCTTAAAGTAAAAACTACAAATTTTTAGCCCCTCCTTTGCCTTCTACCAACACAACAGCCCCATAAAATGCAGCGTAAGCCCTGTTTGCATACGTTCTTTCTTGTACAGCATTGTCACTGGGGCTGGGGTAGGAGCAGTGGCTTTGGGGATCTCATCAGGTCCATCCCCTGTAATTGCACTCACTGCCATCACCGGTTCTAGACTGCAATGAAAAGACTTGGAACTTAACTGCTGCACTCTTTGATAGTAATTTGAATTACAGTATCCCCAACAGAGTACTATCAAAACTTAAAAATACATAGAAGTCCATAATCTGTATCCTTATTCATTTTAAGAGCCTAAAATGTGAGATGAGGGACTCCAGGCAGCTCTTCAAAATGCTGTTTATTGCATCCAAGAAGTTACAGCATTCACAGGCCATGGGTAACAGCCACACCTACAGCTGCCCCCTACAGCTTGTAGGCAGACCTGAAGCCCCTTTCTGTTCAAGTTTCAAGATATTTTATACTTTTCTTTGCTGAATACCTTAATACATGACAACCAATTAGCATCATACACAATACCTTTACATTTGCTTATAGCCTATCACCACTACTATCATTACCATACTATAGTCATTATTATCAAATCACAGAAGTAATGTTACAATTTAAGCTTACAATGGAGAATCCTTAGAGCTTTTTTCTACTTGCTGCATCAACCTTTTCTCTGTTTGCCTGTGGCATCTTTTTGCTTGGTGTAACATGTCTTTTATTTACTTATGCCTCTTCCTGAAACTGATTTACTTGGTAAAAAATATGTCTTTGTTTGTAGTCACATACCTTTGTTCTTGACACAAAAGATGTCCTTCTAATTTACTTCCAATCTTTGCCTTCTCAGTCACTCAGTAACCACTGGTTCAACAATCCTTACTTTAAACATTAATTTCTATCTCATTCTCAGTTTCTACATTCAGAAATCTTTCTACCAAACTTACATATCTGTCATCCTTCCCAACAATTCACCTCTCATCAAGGTGCTCCCAAGCACCAATGCTTAGAAGTTTTATCCTCTACTTAAATGTAAGCATGGTAAGGAACCCTACTGAAATCAGTGGGGTTAAGCACATGTCCTGGGTTATAATGTAAGATGTGTCCAGGGGGGTGTATTCTATCACCATCTTCAGGTTTCTGTTAAAACCAGGTGGGAGAGCACTCCCTGCCTCCTCCCTCTGTGTTATCTTTTGTTAATGGGCCCATCAGTGCCTTGCCCATGACTCAGAGATAACTCACTCCTGGACTATCTCCTGTTAATGGGCCATCAGTGCCTTATCTCATGACTCGCTCTCTCATTGTGAGATACTCCACCCACAGGGAGGAGCCAAGCATCCCATCTTGGATATAATTGAGGTTTTGAGACTCCAGTTTTTAGCTTTCTTCTCCACTGGATTACCAGAGGATAGGAGCTACATACCTTTTCGAGGAAGACTGGACCCTTTTACTGGATCACTGCCTCAACTGAACTGCATCCATCATTTCAGAGGACTGCGGCCACCATCCCTTTGGACTGCTACTGCTACCCTGACTAACAGGGTGTCAGGTTGTATCTGACTCTGCCAGTTTAAACCAGTGTGTGTGTTTTCTTTTCTTTTCCTTTCTCTTCCTTTCCCTGCCTTTATTCTAATTTTCTTAATAAATTGTTATTCTGACTTGGTGTCTCCCACTGGTTTGTCTTTTCAAACCAGAACAGCACAGAAAGAAATCTTTTCTGTAATAGTTTTCTTAATGTAATTCCTAATCCCTGCTGTCTACTTTTTCCATACCTATTAATGACATTTTTTCATGCTGGTAAATGCCCTATGACATTACACAGCAGTCATTATTTTGGAAGCCAGTGTCACTGAACAGCCAATCTTCCTCACGAGCCCTTTTTCAGGTTATAAAGAAGCCATTTTGGACAGAAGCCTCACTTCTCTAAGTTTAAATTAGTATTTAATTAAATACCAATTCAGGCAAGTAACTGAATAAAGTTGTTATAAAGTAAACAAGCAACACTGCAAAGCCACAAGTTCTCTGAGCTCAAAGCTGCAACTCAGGGACCCTCAAGAGAGCACTAAGCTTACCATTCAATTTATTTCTGAAGTCCAAACTCATCAAAAACAGCGGACATTGTAGGAGGCTATGTATTTCCATCTTGTTATACAGTTCATTTAAGTTCCTGTTATACTGGAATCGCTAGATGCACAAGCAATTTTGTATGTGAGTGACTGGTTGTAAAGTTAACACATGAAGCAAATAGCTTAAATAAAGATATGCCACTTAAAAGAACATCCCATTTCAATTTAATTACAGAGTATGTAAGAGCAGAATGGTTAAAAGCTTGTATAATTTATGTCATTAGTGAGTTAGTATAAAACAGTGTAAATTAGGGCAGAAATAACTGATACCATTTGAGATTAGGTTACCTGCTCTGCATGTGCCCCACGGGCACAGGTCACAGCTCTGCAGGTACCTCCTGCAGGTATAACCAGGTGCTTGGGAGCAGGAGTTGTTCCCCTGCCACCATCATGCTCTCCCACAAGCAGCTGCTTCCTGAGCCTCCTGGAGAGATGTGTGGTCCCTTCAGACACATATTGGGCAGAGAGTGTGAGGGGTGTCAGTGGGGGAATCCTCCTTAACTTACTCATTTCTCATTATATTAATTACTGAAAAATTGGTTGCAGCCAACTATCCTAATTCCCATACCCCATGTTTGCCTCTGTGGCAGAACAGACTTGAATTAAATGCACCGAGATAAAGGCTTATGTATGTGTGTGATGGTACAGGGGGGTGGTGTCAGGCAAGGCTGAATGACTTATTTCAGCTGTTTCTTAAGAACTTCAGCACACAGAAAAACTTCATTTCGAGGATTTTTTCATGTAGTTTTTCTTCACAAATTCAGTTGCAGTCCATGTAATTCACAACAGTCTTTGAAATGCATCTTTCTCAAAGGCCCATGGTGGGTATGTGAGGGAAAAGCTCCTGGTCCAGCTGCCTCCTAAGCTAGCTGTAACTCAGCACACCAATGTACTACTTTGGAGTGGACTGCAGCCTGACTGCAGCCCAGGAGTGTGGAGATCAGAATGTCCTCTCTTTTTGATCAGGGATGCAGCATGTGGTGCACTTTGCATCTGGCATCCTTCAGCTGTAGCAATTTAGTGTGCAATTGACAGGTGCATTGATCACTTGGCCAGATCCTCTTCCAGACAGCAGATGGAAAAAATGCCAAAATGCCATTTCATGACTTAGATTTCTCTTTGTGTGATGAGAAATGTCACCAGCTTCTGTCAACCTGCTTTTATTTGAAATCTACTGTATAACAGAGTAGGAAGTGAGAGACACTAAAAGACTGGTTTGAGCTGAAATTAGGTTTTCCTAGAGATTTCAATGTAAATTTCCAAAAATGTGGCTCTTAATAACCAAAAGGATTTTGAGTATCATCTGAAATTCCTGTTTCACTTTTACCCCATAAATTGTGAATCCCAGAGTACTAAAGCAAAGTGGACATCTAGAGCTGTGACAATTTTTTCTTTCAGTTTTTACAGAGTAAATATTAAAGTTTGGAATTTAAGAGAATCTAGCACTCCAGAATTCAGGTATGTCAGCTAATATATTTACTTTTTTCTGTTTTGTTTCCAAAATCCTTAGCAAATTTGGAATTTGCCTACTAGCAAATTGGAAATTTAGAATGCCAGGAGGCAGAGTTTAAACCTTATAAGCAAAACCAAACAAAAACCACAAAACAAAAAAAACTGGCAACAATTTGTTTTATAAATCTAACAGGTTTCGAAGTCCAGAGCTGCATAAAAGTCCTAGGAGATTACATCACTGGCACTTCCACAGTTTCTACTGAAAAGCAAACACTTCTTACACTTGTGTTTCCCAGAACAACCAAGAAATTTCCTCAAATGACTTACCTGTGGTTGCAAAAAACGACCTAAGTCAGAGGGTCAGTAAAACCTTCCAAGGTTTTATTAGTAAATTACACACTTGGCATGGAATTGATACCAGTTAATCCCTGACCTCCTGTATAAGCACATGGCAGGGGGTTTTATATAAAGCAATAGGGTGAAAGGGAAGAGAGAGAGAGAAGAAAACATGAATTAAAGAGGGGAAGAGAGGAAGAAAATGGAGAAGAGATCACCAATTCTGGCTCCAGCGCTGATCCAGCTGATGGGGTGCCCAGGGTCCTGGGACTTGGTTGGAGGTACCTTTCTCTAAGTAAGTTTTCCCCACCCTGGAGATGAGTGTAGCATTTTCTATGCAAATTAGTTAT
>VZTN01001855.1:339552-366199 GCA_013400515.1 Erpornis zantholeuca | reverse complement strand
TGGAGCACACAGAGCACATGGAGTACATGGAGCACACTGAGCACATGGAGCACACGGAGTACATGGGACACATGGAGACGCTGGAAGGCTCAGAGTGGGAACTGGTCATGTCTTACCAGAAAGTAACTGGGTTTGATGGGATGAGAGAGCTGTGAAGAAACTGCTCTTAGTGATGGGGGTTTAATTATTCTGGTACTGACAAAAATGAGAATTAAAGGAAGAATCAACCTGCTGACTTCCACGGGCAGTAAAAAACAAGTTTATCTTTCACTGTGTATTGAGCTCGTAGCTATGATAAATCCAATAATGGTCTGCTGGGTGTTTAGTGCTTTATGGTAACTATCACTTGGCATCAAGCAATCGTGGTCTTAGGCTATGGAGCTAACAAATAAGACCTCAGACAGCATCATGTTGCTAAGCTCAAATATTCCCAGAAAGATGGTGTGAGAGGAGGGGGGAGAACAAGGAAGAAGTGATATTTAAAGCAAACAGAGTAAATAATGCAATCAGGTTGATCCCAGCAACAGCAAAGCTAAAAGTGATAATGGAAGTTACTGGAGTAAAGCAACAACATATCAAATATAGACAGAAAGCAATTACAAAAGGTATAATAGAAAATTGAAAGTACAAGCTAACTGATGTAAAACGCTCACAAAAGCTCTGTAAACATTCAAAGGGGTAAAGTTGCTAATAATAATCCATGAAAGCTCAGGGAATACTAATCAGCCTTGAGCTGTTCTTCATTTGTACAAGGACACATGGGCCCATTCCAGGTTCAAATAAATGTCTGAATGAGAGATTAAACACATTCATGTTCTTTTAAAAGTAAAAAATAAAAAAGGTAAGAATTCTGGCATCAGTCAATAATGCACCAGAAACAGATTTATTGGACTTTCAGAGATTTTCTAAAGCCATGAATCTATCTGCAAGGAAAACATGACAGCACACCGGAAGTGATGCAGAAGGCAAAGAAAAGACAATTTTGAGAAGAGACGCTGGGCAAATCCTAGATTTAGAAGCAAACACTAAATTAGCAAGAATTAACACTTTTTTTCTTTTTATTAACAGCAGTTCCAATGCTTAAGTTCAATCATCAGTGTCACAGTTCAGAGATCAGAATATCTGGAACTCCTTTGAGGCACATGGATATGTGCATTTCTTCCTCATACATTCCCCAAAGTAGCAATAACTTTCTTAACATTCACCAGCTTAAAATAAAAATGTACAATTTATTATAAGTCTTACAACACCTCGTTTTTCCCCATATATTTCATCACAGCAATATCAAATTCAAACTCATTAAGTAGAGAGCATGATAATTTATTAGAGCTTCATCTCAAGCTCTACACATAATACTTTTTCACCTTTCTACATTCTTATTATGGTCCTGACAAAATTTCTCTCGGAGACATTAGAATCATCACTAAATGAAATTCAAAGTATTTAGGCCCAAACTCTCGCAAAGTGCAACAAAAGCAGCATAAAACCTTCAGCATCCACATTTGTAAGAATGGTAGGGTTTGTAAGCTTAAACATTTAAATGTGAGGGGACTTTTATTTCAAGTACTGTAAAAGAGAAACATTGCCACTTACTGGCAGTACCAATGTCTTTGCAATATTTGTAGGTATTTATGTGTATCTTCAAATGCTCTGTTAAGCTTTATAGTATTTGTCAATAAAAAGCCCCATTACCATTTAAACTGTGTATGTCCAACTACCTACTTCAAGCAGGAATCAACAGATAGCCTGTAAGAAACAGTTATTTATTTCAGACTACATTATTGGGACTGTGCACATTGGAGATTTCAAAAAGCTCACATTCCTTATACTTAAAAAAAACAAAAGGTAGAAAAAGGTAAAAAAAAAATCAATCACTAATTGGGAAAAAGGCTGAGCATGGCCTGAGCAGGAGTGAATGGACATCACCAAGAACACAGGACAGCTTTGGAAAGTCGTGCTGCCAGCTGGAGCCACTTCAGGAATACTGGAGGTCTAAAGAGATCACACTGGGTAGGAAACTAAACTTGAAACACTGCTTTTGCAGTGTTAATATCAGAACCTACCTGATATTAACAACTAACCTTGCCTGACATTGAGAATTTGTCTTCATCGGGCAAAAACTTAATCAAAGATAACATTATCATTGGAAAAGAACTGAAATCAGAGACTCTTCAATCAGGGTGCTGAACTGGAAGTGACAATGACATAATTCACCAGTCCAGCTATGTCCCCTAAAATCTTGTTTCAAGCAACACTGATTTAGTGTTGTGTGCTGCTTCTGTAAAGTGAGTATTTCAAAAGGTAAGGAAAAATAATCCCAGAATCTAGAGACTGAAACTGAAATCAAGTAGGCTATTACCACTGCTTTTATAAATCATTAATAAGGACAGCATGACCTGTTCCAACGAAAAGAAAAAAAAACATTAATTGTCTTCAAGTATGAGAGATGCACTCACAGTGACAGCAGAGGCATTCATTTAATCACTTTACAACAAGGAAATCTATAGACTCCACAGAAAATTTACAACCAAAATGAAGCTAATGTGACAAATGGTGCTCCTGTCGCAAAAATGAAAATGTCAAGTCTGCAAATTCTACCAAAATGTGTTTTAGTGGCTTTGCCTCCTCAGGCTCCAGTTCCACAGAGCACCACTTCATGCAGTCCCTCCTTTCACCTCACGTCCGTCTCGTCTTCTGTTTCTTTGTTTGTCTCTTTGCATCCTCCGGGCCCGCGGGGTCAGAGCCTGCCTGCCCCAGGGCACGGACACCCTGCAGCCGAGCTGTCAGCTGGAGCAGCAGGGGAATCAGCTGGGACAGACAGAGGGCAGCAAGCTCTGGTTACAATGCTGTGTAAGGTCTGAATGCTATCGTTCTGCAGACATGTGCCCCCTAACAAACAGAACCTACTGCATACATGGCACATCTACAAAGACATCAGAATATGGCAGCAAACCTCGGGGAGGAAACAAATCAAACTTCTGGGAATTTCTGATAATCAAAACCTAAAGTGGTTGTTTGAGAGGAAATCAAAGTGCACAGACAAATTTAATTTCTCTTCTTGGTAAAACAGATACCCAGTCATACCAGAAAAGACTAGAATAGCACATCTTGTTAACAGAGGGACTTACATAGCAGGTATTTGTATTCCTCTTGAGAGCTTTTGAACTAGGGAGGGTATAAAGCTAAAGAGACCAGACCTGAAGACCTGCAAGACTTTTTCCAGTCTGATTGTTCCTGAAGCAAATAAAACAATTATTTTCATTCCTACTATCACTGAATCTGAATTTTAATGATGCTCTATTGTTTTTTTCTCAGACCAATCAAATGAAAAGCCAAAATTCAGCCACTGCACAGGAACTCCCCTCCATGCTCAGCTTATTTCAAAGGAAGGAAACTGTCCAAAAAACATGGCTACACTGTGGCTTTTCTTATTATGTGTCACACAAGGGGACTGTGACTGCATCTGTCTCTGGATAACAACCCAACAAAGCCCCACTATCACAGCACAGTACATTCCCTGACAGGACCACCACCCTTGGGCAAGACCCACCTTGTCGTGGTTGTAGCCTGCCAGCAGCAGGAGCAGCGTCAGCGGCAGCGCGATGTACGAGCCCTGGGCGATGTCTTGTTCAGGCAGCTTTCTCTGCAAACACGGCACATCCTGGGCTTGGTTTCTTTTAAACAGCTGACTCTGAAATCCCTCAGCTCTAAGGCACTCTAAGGATCATGAGGCACATCCAGCCCTTCTCATCTGACTTCCTTCCAAGTGCTGTTCTAGGATTTACTTTCCCTTCCACTGCCAAGCCATCCTCTGGATCAGTCACTCCTGACTGACCCCTTCAGAGGTGTGCTGCTCTGTGAAGCCAGCTCACTGATGGTCAGTCTCCACTGACAGTCAGCCTGCTGTGCTTTCATCTACCTGTGCCACGCAGCCCACACCTCTCTGAGCCCACTAGAGCAGCCATGCCAGCACAGAACCTTTCAGGCACATCTTCACTGCCTACTGCTGTTTCACGTTTCCCTCCTGCTCCACTGGCAACTGAACGCACAGCAAACCCAAATTAATTCTCACTTTAATGCCACTCACAGACCTCTTCATATTTACACTGAGAGAGAGCTTGGCCAAGAGCACAAAATGCAGGTTACAACACCAAACACTGAGGTGCACACTGGAACAGGAGGTATTCAGTACTTACCGTGGGACTGAAGACCAGTGTAATGTGTTTGTGATATCCAATGGCAGTGAAAGAAACTTGAGGCAGGGTGTAGTCATACTGTGATTTAGACAATGTGGAATCCAGGAGCACCACGTAATTCTGTGGGTAAAAAATACACTCAGGCTACAGCATCAGGAGCAGTCTGAGACAAAATCACATGTAAAGGCAAAGGTCAGTTAAACAGGCTTCAAATCTTCCAAGACACTGGTTAGTCCAGCATGAATTCAGCTCTGCAGGCACACCACAAACTACACTTCAGTGTCCTTAGAGGAAAAAAAATAAGTGATCTAAGCTAACTTTCCAGCAATTTTCTTACCTCTCCATCTCTCAGTAGTGGTGGGAAATGAAAAAACAGGGACAGGCCTAAGTTGACTGTATGAATTGGGTTGTCAAGATTTTCACTTTTGTAGAGCTTCACCTGTAGATGAAGAAGCACAAACCAGGTATTTCCAAGCCTGCACCACAATAGGTATTTCAGATATCCCACATCTTCAGGGATAAAACCACTTCAAAATTCATCATGTGTTTATATAAACAGAAAGTTGTCAAGTAAGAACACCTGGAAACGTTCTAATCTGGGCAGTGAAAAGTCACAGAAACAGTCTTTTTATAGAACTTGAAATAACTGAGGAACAACTGCTGTCTGACATTCTCACAAACCCAGTGTAGGAAAAGCAGCCTGTGCTGGGATCTCAGAACTGCTCTCACTTGTGTCTGTATCCACTCTGAGCACACCTTGCAAAGACAACAGTGTCTGCACTGGAGGCCAGGGTGACACGGAGAGATGCACCCAGCAGCAGCTCACCTGCAACACAAGGCCCCACCTGCTATGAAGCAAGCACAGGCTTGGATAGTTCCATATAATAAAATTTTGACATCAATTCCTATTTGCTTAGGCTGAACTGCAAGGGTATAAATCTCCCCAGAAAGACAGGACACATGCTCAGGGGCTCTTCAGTGACACATTCTGCCTTCACACCTGCTCTGAGTGTTGGATCCTTTGGATGTCTCCCAAAAAACCCAACAGCTCAGCAGTGAGATCTTGGCAGGTGAGATGCATAACAAACTAGTGTGAAAGAAATCCGAGCACTGCATTTATATTTGTAGGTAACATTTCAAGGAGCTTTTAAACCTGAGAAATGATACTGTAACTCCTACTCCACTAACACCTCTTGCAGACACTTCCAGCATTTGCCAGAAGGATTGGAGGTGTTTAGCAAGCCTTTTCGGATCATGGTACAGTGGTTTGAATTTTGAAAATTTCAGCTTTCCTATTTGTCTCATACTGTCTATTATGATGTACTTTTAAATTCACATGTCCTGTGGTATCACTGCATTCCCATGGTATCTTCAGGCTTTGACACACAGCTCAAAAATTTCAGGTGTTTCAGGAATTAATGCAGTTTCTAATACAAAGGACTCATTCCATCCTTGCTGCCTTGATCCTTCTACAGACAGAGCATCCCAAATCAGGGAAGCAGCTCCCAAATGGCACAGGCCAACCACGGAAGAGGTTTCTTAAACATATTCCCATGAAAAATGGAAACATTAAAGCAGAGCAGTCAGGAACACTGTAATCTTCATTCTATCTGGAATTCAAATTCACCTTCATTAAACTATTGGTTCTAATTTGAATTAAATGTGTGCTCTGGCCACTGAACCACTTCCAGTGACCCTGCAAAAAAAATCATTGTGAAAGCAATAACAAATATACTTGACAAAGATGAAAGGCTTGAACTTACACATAATGTGGAGAGATATTCAGAAGCAGTAATTACATTTCCACTTAAATCAAATTGATTAATTTGCCGGAATGCGATAATATTAACATCATCAATGTCACTGTTCCCAACCTGCAGCGGAAACAGACCCAGGTTTTTACCAACAGAGCTAACACAGGACAGCAACACAACCATTAACACAAATACTGCTGATCATTTTAAATAAAAAGTGATTTTTGTTCTATACTAACCACACTGAAAGCTTTCCCCTTGCAAGTTCTGTTCTCCAGAGTGCACTGCTTGCAGTTGCACACTTGAGCATTATCAGCATGAGGCTCGGGACATTAAGCTAAGCTAAAAAGGAAAGCATCAAAAGCACACCCTATTCTGGAAAAGGCTGAGGTGCAGCAACAGGGCTGCCTGATCTCAGAATAGTGGTCTCAGTATCTTGCATCCGTGCTGAGAGATGCACAGAGATGTTTATACAGTTGATTAATATGGAATATTTAAGAAGATTCCATCAGTTTTCAATTCAAAATTATTACATTTTATAAAAATGAAACTGCTGTCCAAATTACAATTTCACCAACATCAAGAGTGCATGATTTTGACCCAATAACATATAACAATATCTCTCAGTCCATAACTAAACACAACAATAGGCAAATATGACTATTTATGATACCCTGAAGTTACTACTGCTTTGCTCCACATCATAAAGAAATGTTGAAAGGCATTCCATACATTTATTCTCTTGTTTCTGGATGCACATTTTTAATGACTGTGAAAGGATCCTTTTCACTTGTTTACTGTTTGGGCTTTATCTCACTTCAGTTTTGAGCTATGGTGCTGGCACACAATATGGGACCTGTTTTTAGGGAGCTAACTTGCTGAAGGCACTTGTCTAAACAGAATGCATTCACTCCATTGCTGCTGATAGAACAGACAGAATATCTAGACAGATCCATTTCACATTTAAGTGATGCTACAAAAAGGAGAAGAAATTACCTCAATTGCCCGATGCTGTGGTAAAGCTCTTTCAATGTGATCATTGCCTTCAGCTTTGAGTTGGACATGATACACACAGCCAGGCTGAAAGCAACATTCAGATGATAAATCCCAATACTGAATAATACATACTTTAATTTTAGAGAGCAGTAAGAGAATTTTCTAACATTCCATTCAAGATAGCCACCCAAACAGATTTAACTCTATGCAGTTAAAGTTTTCCTTATCTCCAATACAAAATTGAACTCAATAACACTATTAGGAGTGTTTACTGTCAGAAAATAAGAAAAGGCTATACAGAACTTTCATTAGTTTGTCACATCACAGTATTAAAAGAAATCATCTGCTGTGATGAAGGAAAACACAGGATTAAAACCTGATCAAACATTGCTGACTCCTTACATAATGGTGCCTTAAATTCAGCTTCCCCATTCCCTGAAGAACAGATTCACTTCACATACATGCTGTGCAAGCACCATCACACACACCCAATATCCTGCTAAAACCAGGCTGTTGGTTCTCCACAGGAGAAACTAAACACTTCCCCCAACTCTTGCCTATGAAAGCTCCCTGCTGGTCACCCAAGCACTGACCAGGCTTGTGCCATGTCACACCAGCTGCCCAGTGTGTGTGGAGGGCACCACGGTGTGCACACAGACACAAACACACACACAGACACACACACACACACATGCTCTCCCCCTTCTATCAGACTCAATGCTCACTACATGACCACACTTCTTCCCACAGAGAGACCCAGGGGAGTCTGAGGTAGCAAACATGATGGAAAGCAGAAACCAGTGGCTACTGAACAGAGCCCATTTCACTGCTGCATCATCAACTGACAGAAAAGTAAATGACAGAGAGCCTCCTCCTCCTTACCCGA
Source organism: Erpornis zantholeuca (assembly GCA_013400515.1). Classification (NCBI taxonomy): domain Eukaryota; kingdom Metazoa; phylum Chordata; class Aves; order Passeriformes; family Timaliidae; genus Erpornis; species Erpornis zantholeuca. Next base: position 358,367 of record VZTN01001855.1, on the reverse strand, counting down.
AGGCCACGGAGCCTGAACTTGCCCTCTTCATCAGTTATTGTGTCCTCTCCATAGATGCTGCAATCCTCCTGTCCCACAGCTTCCACTGACACTCCCTGCTCAGGCTCTCCATTTAAAGAGGAAACTGTGCCATAACAGCTAGAGTATAGAGAAAACTGGTTGCTACACATGTGCAGATGCTGGTTTAATGCATATTTTGAAGACATTTTATTGTTATAACTGACAAAAAAAGTACTTACAGTATTTATCATAGCATGGAGAAGAAAAGGGGTGTTTATAATGTGTGTGCAAAAGAGTTTAAATCTCAGAATTTGCTGCAGTTCAGAGCACAACTTTAAGAATCCAAGTTCCCTAAACTCCATGAACAGCAGCTCTTTCTTACCCCCTGAGGGTAAGGAAAGCAAGGATCTTGGTTAGATATCTGAATTGGCCTGATATCTGAAAGGGCAGCACAAGCCCCTTCCAGTGCCACGGAGACAGTGCTTTCATAGCCATGTTTCTTTCTATAGCTCTGCCATCTGGGTTTAGCTATATATCCACATCCATGAAAAAAGGCCAAAAAAAGTACTTATACACAGAATAATTAAGTTAAATTGAGACTTGGAAAGTCTCCTCCAAACCTGCAAGAACAGAGGTGTGCTGGGAGGAAACACACATTTGGCACAACACATCCTCACAGAGCCCACAGCATTTTCCATGGCATTCCAGCTCCACTGACCTGTAAGCTGTTCTGTAACCAGTTATCTGGATTTTGAGATTTTGTCCTTCCTGCACTTCAATCATTTGTGATGATGGTTCAAAGCGAAATTCTTTCATCATGGGTTTAAAGTAATACTGCCCTGGGCTCTGCAAAGAGGCACAAAACAAGCTGTTTACTCATAGTGATGCAAAAACTCACCAACTCCAAACAAATATGCTTTGCTAGAGCTCTCTGAAGAGCTGAAGTCCTCTGTTCCAACCACAGGTTTAACTGGTTGGAAAATGTGAGCAGTGAAAAACAGGGAGGACATTGGACAATAAAGAATGGAATTCCACCTGGTGACAAAGTATTAAGAGAGAAAGGAACCTACAGCCCTAAAACCTTACCACAAGACCTCAAGGACAGGAAAGTGACCACAAAAGAAGGACGTCTGCAAGGAAGCTATTCAAGCATGTCTACACACATACAGATCAATAATGTAATTAGATTTCCTTCCCCTAAAGACTCTCCAATGATCATCAACAAATTGGCTTGTTTCATGTTTACAGACTGCAAATTAGTAACTGAGATCGATCAGCATCATCTACAACCTGTGGGGGAGAAATCTCTTGCCATGTCGGATTTCACATCTTTCACTTGCTAAGATTTCCAGTGCTGTTTATTCTCAGGGATCTACATCTCCCAGCGTGGGTTAGGGTCTCAGAGGACACCTGCCACCCAAGAGAGCCCTGCCTGGGAGGGCACAGTAACACAGCCACGTGTGAACAATCACTCCAACTCACCAGATTGGAAAAAGTCAGCATGCCATTATCCTGGGTGAGGAGGTTGGACCGGAACACCCCTCCACTGAGAGACAAGAGAACTCCAGCGAGAGCCTGCTCATCCTCTGATTTGATCTGTTTGTGAAAAGGCAGCAATTTTACGTGTGAGGGTTTCTTTATGGAGAAGAGTTCAGCTGAGAAGCCCTGGTGGGCTGGCTCTGAGCACTCAGCTGTGAGCAGAACTAACCCTGCCTGTACTGCCCCTCCTGCCAGACCCCAGGGCTGTAGAACCCTCTGCTGCCAAGCCCTGGGCAGTCACAGCCCATGGCACACCCTGTGCCACCACAGCAGCTGTTCCCTGCCACTTCATAGAACACCCTGGGGCTCAGAACAAAGCATCCCAGAGTCTGCAACCAGGCACCAGTGGGACCACACTACACCTACACCTTGAGGGATAAAACTCATCAGAAGAGGGTGCTCCAACTATACAAAAGCAAATAAAGCCAGTCTTTTGGACTGCAGGCTCTAACTTTCACTCTATAAACCTTGCAAAGTTATCTTCTGCATGGCAAGTCATGCTCTACAAACCGAGCTCACCCGCTGAGATTTGTCTCCTCGTGACAAAAATTATTACCCAAACAATAATAAATTATCCCAAAATCCCACATTTGTCTTTTGAAGAAATGGGTTAACTTTTTTCCTGTCCAGCTCTACTGCACCCACCATTCATTTAGAGCCCAGAGTGTTCAGAACATTACCTCAAATGTCACCCCAGCAAGAGCAAAAGCTTTGAAGTCTCCAACTGTTCCTTCTACTGCAGTCAAAACAAAACCTTCCTTCTGAGCCGTGATTGTGTATTCCAAGTCACTGTGGAGTGGCCCAACACTTCAAATAAAGGAAAACAGAACTTGTTTCAGAAAAAACACTTGGGTATCACATACACACTGTCAAGCAAGCAATGCATTTTAACTAAAGAACCCAAAAGGCTCAGAACAAATCCCTTCATTACCTGTAAGTGCCTTTGTCACTGGTGAATACTGTGATAAGTGGGGAAGTTGCTCCCTTCTCACTAATGACAATCTCAACACCTTCCAATTCAGGATGAATTCGCCCTTCCAGAAATAAGCCTGCTTTTCCATGAATCTCTATCAGCTTCCCAGGACAACTCTCTTGGTCATTGTGAAGGGGATTTAAGGCAAAGAAAAAAGTCAAAAATACACTTGACACTCTGATTTACAACAGTTTAACTACTTCCAAAGTGATCAGCTGGTGGCCTTTTACTCTAGACAAGAGACCAATCCACACAATTGCATGGCCTCTCAATGCATTTTATAACATCTGAACAGTACCAAAATGAGTAACTACATTTCAAAGTACATCCCCCCAAAAAACCTTATGGATTTCTGAATTGGTTGGAGGTCTCAGTGAGTTACAAATACTGCAGCCCCACGGAGATGATGGCAGTGACACTTTCTTCTAGCCAGATTACGCTGAGCTTTGACCACAATTTTGGAGTTCAAATTCAGGTCAGCATGTTTAATGACATTAAGCAAAAATTTATTTCACTCCCTCAAATGCATTTAGAATGTGCAAACAAAGAGCCACGTGAAAAGAGACACTTAACATTTCCTAGTGACTTCAAGCAAACTATGATCACTTAAGAACCTGGGGACAAGATGGACACTGAACCTAACAAGTAGCATAAATAACTGATGATAACCCTGACAGTTTGGTAACAAATTCAGAATAGAAACCTTGTTTTTGCACAACTCTTTTTGTAGGTGACAGTACTAAGAACAATTCTGAGAATCTGGTGTAATACCCACAAACCTGGCCTTCCTCTAGTGCACTAAAAATTAGAGGTTTTTCAGCACTTGGAAGAATATTCTGACAACAAGAACTATACTTGCATCCTCTATCAAAGAGCTTCCGATTTCCAGCATCAAACTGGCCCAAAGATAGCTGCAACTGAAACTTTCCTAACATTACTTTTTTGAGTTATTAATATTTTTATCTACACAGGTACAGTTCTACCTTAAAAATCTACTCCTTTCAAACAATAAATTATTTCTGTTTACCTCCACTAACAACTGCTTCCACATAAGGAGGGTAGAAAAGCAGCTCTTTTGATGATGGTGTTACAGTAATTTTCTCTCCAGATCTGTAAAACACAGAAATGATATAATTTGAAGAAAATTTAATTAGCAGCTCTCATGTGGAACAGTACAGCATAGGGACCCAAGAATGCATCTAAATACTCAAAGAGTATCAACAACAACCTAAGCAAAGTTCTTGGTCCGTGATACTAAGCTGCCATGCATGCAGAGCCACCAAAGGCATGGGCACCCAGAGAGCAGCTCTGTCCTCTCTGGAGCTGTGTCACTGCTTGGCACAACCACCACCCAGCAGAACAGAGAGTGCTCCTTGTCCTGCAGCTGGCTGTTACCGTGCCCAGTAGGAAAATTCATATAGGAAAGGTCCTTGGAGCTCCTCCACCATTTCGTGCACTGGTGGCTTTGTCCCCTCCTCCTCTTGGCCCTTCTTCTCCCTCTCCTGCCGGCGGCTCTCGATTCCTGCCAGCTGCTGCTCCCGGCGCAGCTCCTGAACTGACTGCAGGGGCCCTAAAACCAGGGCAGGCTCACTGTCAATGGATGACCTGAAAATACAGAGAAAATACAAAATCACCTCCTTCCATATGGAGAGATAAGAGCTTGTTGTATCTGTTAATTATTGCTTTTATTCCACCACAGACAAGTCCCAGCGTATTTTTTAAACCCATTGCTTTTTAACTGCCCTGTTTATTCTGGCAAGAGCACAGGAGTGATAAATTTTTAGGCCAATGGATCAGTTTGCAAGAGTACCTTTAACAAAAGTTAAAATTAAAAAGAACTTTTTAATTCTGAAAGTCTAAATTAAAAAAGAAAGACTGGAATGCCAAACCTGAGAAAAAGCTTAATACAGAAAAGATGAGTTATACAAAATAAAGACTGCTAAGCTTGCTTTTTTTTTCTGAACTGTGAACTTTTGCCTCAGAACCCACCTCTCAGGAGCAGAGAATACAAGGAGAAAATAACTTCTATCACACATAAATACTTTCAAGAGCCAGCAATTCTAGGAAAAGCTCTGAGTTCTCACCTCTCTGCCCTATACATTTAAACTACCCAGATATTTTGTCACTGTCCACTGAACAGATTGCCAGATAAGTTCAACCTAATTCTTAGAATCAGCTCAGAACAATGCATTTTGTTTCACTCTCCCTGATCTTGCATCCTCTCTTTTCTAGCCTTTTCTTCTAGACTCCAATCATCCTTTGTATCTTATCACCTGTCTCTTCTCCAGCAGCCCGAATTCTCAGTGAGGAGAGAATCTAAACGGTCACAATTACTTTTCCTACAACCACTTTAAATTACCAGGATAGTTCTGTCTCCTGCTTCAGTCTTCACCTATATTCTAGTTTGTCTTTTTTAGGAGACATAGTTACTATTGCTCTATCACACTAAGTTTCATCAAGGCTTTATATTCTTTCTCTGCAGCCCAGACAATACAGAAACATAATTTTTTTTTGTCTGAAAGCCTATTAAAAATCCATACAGGCATACACAATCTCAAGATATTCATAATGTATTACTACAGTCTTATTTTTAAAACATACTAAGCCAATATCAAAAACTGGTGAGAATCAGCTTTGCCTTTGGTTGAGGTTGTTTGGGGTTTTTTGTTAATTGGAAGTTAATGGGTCACAGCCACAGATCTGGTACACAGACTTGTAAAAACTACTGGCTTGCTTTTAAACCCAGAGCTGTTCCCTTTATGTTGATGGCACTTCTCAAATCAGACTTTAGCTGAAAAGCTCAAAGCAGGATTGATCAGAGATATCTATGGCAACTGAGCTGCCTTGAGAGCACTTGCCAAGTCTCCAAAAACCCAATGAGCTGAGAAGGTTGGTACAATATTCACCTCCTCACCCAGCTGTTTTTAAAACCCTAATGGCTCTCTGCTGTCTCAATGTCTCCTTTCCAGGAGTTGCCCAGCAGTTGCAGTGATTGGGTCATTAATCTTTGAGAACTCGAGGCAATGCTCTGCAGGTAATGTTCTCTGAAAAGATCTTTTCTGCACTCAAAAAAGTTTGAGAGCCCATAGTCTAGAACAAGTAGACACCTGCAGAGTATCAATAAAACTCTCATCATTATCAGACACTCCCAGGCAGATTTGGCACCTCATACAATTAAAGCTGTTCACAAATCAGTGCTCCCTAGTGAGCTGTCTGTTCAGCTAAACACGAATTGGTGCATTAGTGTACAATCACTCTGATGCTTCTTCTTTTATAACCCTCTTCACACCAGTAACAATGCTCTAAAGCAGCAGATTCTCATTCCGAGGAAAGAAAACAGGAAAAAAATAGATGCCAGTGCCTAAAGAGCTCAGACCTAAACTACAACAACATCCTCTGAATTCTGAAACATCAGCTCATTAAAGTATAAAAAACCTCAGAAAATCATTTGTTTTTACCATGACACAAAAGAAGGGAGGGGCAATGTTGTAATTATGAGACAATGCTCAAAATGAGGGCTGGATTTGTTTATGCTAAGCACATTTTAGCATAAAAACCTCTTGCAGCCTAGGCTAGGATGCCATCCCCTTAGAAAGCAGCCACTGCAGCACTAAAACTGGAGTAAAGCTTTATGAGAGAAATGTCTTTTTCTCCCTCTTTTTATAGCCCCAGGATTTCTGTGTCCTTACTTAATGGTAACAGTGACATCCATCAGTTTATCAGTCACGATCGTGCCGAGGACATGGTGTCGGACGGCTGTGAGCGTCAGGATACTGGGAGAGGACCTGCAAATCACAGCAGCAGAGACATCAATTCAAGGTCCCCTTCCTAAATAAGCAAATCTGATTTAGCAGAGCCTGCGTTCCACCCCTGAGACTGAACTGCTTTATAAAAGACAATACAGAAATCACACGGCAAAGCTGTGGTGCTGGGATGGTCATCTACTGCAAAGGGAGCGTTTCCCAACTCGAGCCCCAAAGCAATTCCTTCCTTTGTGCCTTCTGCTTCCTCTCAAGCTAAAGCTGATTTGATTGATTTCACATGTCAAAGTGTCATTAAGCACATCACCAGACCGTATCTATAAATAACTAATTAAACTGGGCTGACCGAGGAAGATCAGCATTGCTTACTTGTGATAAGGGTGGACATTTATTCAGCTTGAAGGAAATGGGTGAGCAGAACCAGATCACCAGAGGGCCATGGCACCAGGCACATGCAGTTGGGCTAAGTGTCTCTTAGTAATCTTGCCATCCCATCTGTTGCATTTCAGCCCTCAGAAATGACCAACAGTTTTCACCAAAATAACTCTTCTCTGTTACAAAGCAAACCCAACCCTAAACAGACAAGAAGGCTGACAAAAATGCCCATCTAACTAAAGTATCTTTAAAGCCTACCATTATTTGATTTTTATTATTTTTAAGATAGAAAGGGCAGACAACACATGTGATACATCTCACTAGAGCCTCCCTCTACACATCCTGTCCTGCTGAAAGCAAGCAGGAGAAGGAAGCTTTATGGAAAGTCAGTGGTAGGTGTGAGGACAGAAGCAGTGCCACTCTTACGTGTCGTAGGTGTAATACTCGTGTTCAAACTGGTGGCAGGAGCGCGGGGTCACCTCGTACACACCTGCAAACATTGAGACAAAGAATGACCTGCTGAAAAAATTCAAGTTGGCTGAATTCTCAAGATCACATCAGAGCAGAGGTACAGAAACAACTACAAAATTCGACTGTGCATCTGCTGCCTTTCACACAGACACTTTCTGATGTGTCTGACAAAGAGAACCCATATGAATGAGATTATCTTAACATGATCTTCATTCATGAAAGATGAAATACTTCCATCACCAAGAAAAAAAAACAGTAATATTTTATTTCCAAAATCTAGATTGGATGAAGGATTAAATAGCAGAAGCGATGGAGAGTTCTAAAAACTTGGGACAGATCATTTATATACAGATGTAATTAAAACAATGCCTTTCAGAAACCTCAGAAATCACAACAGTTTTTTGGGTTTTTTTTTTTTTTTTTTAGTTCCCAGCAGTATTACCTAACTGGTTATTTTTCATTTTTAAAACTAATATTCTACAGCTGTTACCTGGCTTTGAAAGACAGAATCTATTCACTCCTTTGGACAGATTATAAACACCAACATTCTCTGGTCCATTTCCATCCTGATAAAATTCCTGTGAAGATATAGCACAATTCACTATTAGTGACTACCAAACAACAAAATGAAAACAATATTTGCCTAATGATACATCAATGTCCCATCTCTTTTATAACAGCTAGCACCAGAAGACCATTTTACCAAACTTAAAAGACAAATTTCAAAGCACTCTAAACATCAATGCTCCTGTGCTCTGTGACCCTTCAGAGATAGGAGAAAGCCTTGATTCCAAGCATAATCCAACCAACCTACATAAGGTCATTAAAAACTTACAAGAACATTTGTTTCCTACATACCAGTGTGATTGCATGAGAAAGAGAACACCTCAGCATATATCCAGTCTGCCTGAATTCTACTCCTGACACATCTTCCTCCAAGACTTCCAACTCCAAAGACTTATTCTTCCAGCACCAGTCTTCATGTGCAATGCTTACTAGAAAATACACCATGCAAAGCATTTTAGTAATGTAAAACTGAGTAAGTAACGGCAGGTTTTGTGATATAAAAAGCTTGTATTACTCTAACTTCCCTGACAATAATCTTCAAAGATAAATACACAACAATGTTTTTAATAACAGACCTGGCTCACAGCACTGCAGCATCACCAGGAACCCAACACATCTATCAGGAGAGCAGTACTGTGGGAAGGAATAATGAAGCCTGGCCACCCTGGAAGGCTCCTCAATGGGCACTACCCCTGTGTACCAAAGCAGCCTAGAGGGCATCAAACCTAACCCTGATTTAACCAGGGGAAAGATGTTCCCACTCCTGGATAGAGTGCAATCCATATACTCCTTCTACACCTTTCCCTGGAAAACAATTTATTTTCACAGGCCAAGGCAAGCTGGCCAAAATACATATTGTTCTTAGGAGCAGCACTCTGGAAGCAGAACTAGAGTGTGTTCCTATTCTCAGGCTTGGGACAAGCCAGTTCATGATAAAGCCCATTTCCCCCACACCAGCCATGCAGACCCTAAAACTCAGGGGAGCAGTAACCTTTGGGCTGACACAGGGTTAAACATCCAACATTAGGAAAACCTAATGCACTGTTTTAAGGTCTTTTTCCAGATTCTCTCAAGTTTCACAGTTGGGCATACTGTAAAAGGTATCTGTGGTAACACAAGTGCTCAGGTTAGGTGACAAACAGACCTAACCCTCCCAAGGACCCCCAGAAGCAGTTCCCCTGGTCCTACCTTTGTACTTGCCCGGGAGCACCCCCTCGAAGGTGAAGGGCACCGAGTCCCTGCCTGCTGCCAGCTGCAGGCTGCGCTTCTCGCCCGGGCGGCTCAGGGACTGCAGGGTCACTGTCAGCTCCCCGCACACGTCTGTGAGGGAACACAGCACACAGCTCGTGAGTCCGCCCCCAAAAACCCGTGCAGCCACACCCCAGGGACTGCAGGGTCACTGTCAGCTCCCTGCACATGTCTGTGAGGGAACACAGCACATGTGATGCCTTAGGTTTCAACTTTTCTATGTTCCCAGCCCTGCCCTGCCCAGTGTCACTCTGCAGTTCCCTGGAGCTCGTTCAGTGCTGTTCTCTCATGCTCACACACACACAACAAAGCCTCTCCAGCTCTCCAAGGACACCCAGACCCTCCTAGGCCCAACAACTGCAAACCACAAGCTTGGGGACAGGGGGGCAAGCTTGGGCAAATTCCATCCTTGCCTGGCTTCTGCTTGGGGAATTGATGCTGAGATCCAAGTGGGAAGAACTCGGGAGCTGTCCTTGTCCATGCTGGGATGCACTGAGGCAGGAGCCTCTGGAGCCCAGAGTGTACCTCTGAAGGCCTTTCCAGTCAATCTCTCCTTTATTCCTTTATCCCTGCCTGCTCTCTGTCTCTGGGGAGCCATTTAAGGCATCACATGAGGCTGTGCCCCACAGCCCCTGCAGCCACCCCCAGGGGCACTAACACTGACAGGGTTACTCCCTCCTGCTGTTTCCAAGGAACACTTGCTCCTCAGGCAGGTGTCCACCAGTGGTTTTCTGCAGCATTTCCAGACTGCTAATCATACTCTTTTATCTAATGGCAAGAAAAAAACTGAGATCAACATTAAAACCCTGGGTCCACCTCACTCTGCAGACACTAAAGAGCCCAGTAAACCTGAGAGACAGAACACAAAGTACAGGGAGGATTCAGAGAGAAAAAAGGAAGGGTAAAAATGACAAAAATCAGCCTCCAATCATCATCTGCTGAAATCAGTGGTAATCAAGAAAAATAGCAGGAGAGAGGAACCTTAGACTAAAATAAAGACAGAAAGCTTATGAAAGAGAACAGAGGTAGAAAGTTTCTGCCAACAGCTTAAGCATCTATCCTACAGTTTTTACATGCACTGCTTTTTTCTCTTTTTTTTTAAAACTTCTTTTTTATTTCCAGTACTTCTCTGATTGAGGTACAGCATCTCAAGTGCCAGTCAGGATCATTTCCTTCCAGAACCTACCTATCTTCTGAGGAAGGAATACTTGCCTATTCCTAGCAAGTGTTAGAAGTAGGTACATAACTTTATTCCAGTTTTTGTTAAGGAACCTTACTAGGCCACATCGTCTCCCAAAAGGAGCTGCTTTTTCCATGTGCTGGAAGTTACATTTGTTTATCTGCTGATGGGCCTAACCACAGCAAGTGTCTTGGTCTCAACAACACCCACTCACACATGCAGCACCAAGTTCTCCATTCCCACTGCCAAAATGGACTTACCCAAACAAGAGATCTTCCCTGAGACAGATGCCAAAAACTGGGAGAAGGTCACGTCCATCACTGGTCTGTCAGTAACAGTGACAGGGAACATTTTAGGTTTCAAAGCCAATCCTGCTCTGGTCTCAGCCTCTGGAATAATTACCTGTAGAGTATATGACACCAAGACATCACCAGCTTTCAGATACCAGTCCAAATACACCCACTCTGCTGTCCAGGGCATTTGTCAGAAAATGGAAATTTACTGGAAATCCCAGGCAAAGCAAAACCAGCCTCTCCAACATGCTTTCCAAAATTTTAAAATCTTCTAGAACACCATGACAGCCCTACAATGAAGCTCATTCTTACCTGAACATTGTATGTACCCGATTTTGCCTTGAAACAAAATGCTCCATGAGGGTCAGTTTCTGTTGTAACCAGTGATGCTTTGTCCTTGTCTTCAGGTATCATGGTTACCTTGTATTTACTAATCTGTTTGACTGTGTCAGGGAAACGAGTTACTGAGATGTGGCCACACACACTGAACCTGTTAAACAAAAGCCAGTCATCAGAACAAACAGTTTCATTTGACAAAGATCATAAAAAACCACTTGGTTTAAAACTTCCTTAAAAAGTAAACCTCACTATGCTGAGGTAATAACACCTGAATTGAAATTTGCTTATTGTCTTCAACAGCACAACTTATTTAATTACTGATTAAACTGTACCCCATCATTTAGCAGCACAGAGGGTTTTTTCTAATTGTCTGGCTATGTCTCTGTAGGAGCTGACTGCTATTTGATCAGTAAATTCCAACTTTTCACTTCTCCAGAACTCTGCCACTATTTCACCCTCTGAAGTCCTGGAACAGAACAAGGCCCCTTCATCTTCCTCAGCTCACACTGTATCTTCACCACCCACAGCCTTAGACTCACAGTCAAGGCATCAAACAAGACAATTCAGGTAAAGCAACAATGACCTTGAGAGTGAGCAGTAAAATGCAGAGGTTTGGTACAACACTGCACTACTCAGCTGTGTGGCTCCAGACACCCTCCTTCTGTGCAAGAGTGAACTGGTAGAAAGCTCCTCTGTTGCTTTCTTGGTTCACATACCATTCTAAAATTCCTAATTTGCCATGTCTTAGTGTCTTCATTTGCAAGAGAGAGCTTATTAAGAGGATGCTCTAAACCTTAACTACTACTGAGCAAAACACTGTGCACAAAACATGCACTCATGCTGCCCTATTTACCTTGAATTTCTTCAGCAACATTTAGCTCCTGATAACACTGCACAAGTCTGGGCAGGGCATGGGAAAGGATCACCCATTTTCATGGGCTCGTCCACACATCAAATTGCATTTTCAGCCTGACACCAGTCCTTACCCTGTTGCAATGATGTTTGCCAGCTGAGGTGTATTTGGTGCAATCTTCACAGTAACAGTATCAAAAAACAGGTGTTCTTTCCTGGCATGGATTGTGTATGTACCTGTTGTTATGTTCTCTAGGCGGAAAGAGCCATCAGCTTTTGTCTTCACTGTAACAAATCACAAGAGTTAAAACCCAGAGCACGTGTTGACTGTCTGTCCTTATGTATCAACAGATCCAGGGGGCATGCACTGCTTTAGCCCATTTTTAATTCATATTACACAACAAAGAAATAGAGCCATGCTTTTTTACTAGATGAACCTTCATTTTGGTATTTCAAAGTACAATCTGGCATATGGTTGAAAGAAACGAAGAAATTTTCAACTGCCAAATAAATGAACACTTTAGGCTCTCATCTAAACCAGTAAATGCAAAATTAATCAACTGCATGAAATCCACTTTAATATTTCAAATAAATTGCAACAAAAGCAGTGTATTTATCCTGAAGGGTTAATTCCACATCATACACTAGTCCTGTACTTGAGTTTAATAAAGGCTTCCCTGCAGCAACAAAGATCAAGAGCATTACATACCTTTAATCTGATTGTTCAGAGTCACAGTGGCATCAGCAACTCCTTCTCCTTCGGGACCATTCAACACCCTGCCTGTGACAGAGAAACCCATCACATGGAAAACAGGCTGGAATGGGAAAAGATTAACATCAGTCTTTACTCAGGAACTGCAAACACACACCTACAGCAATCAACCCCAACTGCTTTCTCTCCACACACATAAAAAGGAAAGTTATTTCCAGCTCTAGGAAAAAAATGTACCAGGATAATCAGAGAAAGTACAAACTGATCTCCAGGCACACTGTTCCCCCAAGCACAAAACACACATTCTCAGTGCACCTGCCCTGGGCCCCAGTCACACACCACAATGCCATACACAAGGCACTCTGCAAACCAGAAAAACCTACAGGCCCTTCTCCAGAGGTGTGACAATCTCAACGAGGACATTTAAGCAACCTGGAAGATTACATGCCTGCAACATGGATGTGAAAGGGAACATAGCAGACAGCTTTGCCCTGTTTTGTTTGTTCCTACTAAAACGGACCGAAGTACAGAAAGACAGCACAGTACTAGAAACCCTCTTCTACCTGCTGTGCAAAAACAAGTGTCTTCAACTTCTTACCAAGAAGTTTTTCCACAATATAGCTGCTTTCTGCTTAAATCAGTTAGACTTTCACAGGAATGAGTGGCACAAAAGGATTGTTACCTCTGAAGGCCTTACCTCGATCTGTAAACTGTCATGCTCTACAAGGAAGTCCAATCTAGATGGAGCAACATCAAAGGTGATTCTCTCTCCTCTGTAGAATGGTATCTGAAAGAAGACACACGGCTTTGACTCCTAAACTGCGATGGCAGAATGGTTTTCCTTCACCACTTTCCATATTCTTATGGCCATCAGACACCTCTACCAAGGGTCAAATGAGCTGCAAACCTCCTGGAAAAAGTAACTCAGAGGGATGGAGACACAAATATGGGCAGTACTTCAAGACTGATGGGAACCATGAAATTATCAGAAGAGATGGAAAAGTAACCCCCTACTCAGAATACAGAAAAGGCACTTGGATGTGCAAGAGCTTACAGATAGGAGACTATGTGATTGCCAGAAGGATTAAAGGAATGAGAGAAGCCTGAATCCCATGTGCAGAGCACACAGACTGAGCATGCAGGACCATCACTCCAGGCAGCACACAGAGAACATGCTCCCACACCATCCAGGTGTAAGAAAGAGAATGGGAGAAAAGGAAACAGCTTAAAGGAGAGGAGGGTGCAACAGCACGCTCTGGTTTAGAAAATGAAAGTTAACAACCCACTGAATAGACAAGCAGTAAATTTCTAGTCACTTACCACAGTGTATTTCCCACTTGGCAGAGAAAGAAAGCTAAAAGATCCATCTTCTTTTGATACAACATTGCACAAATAGGATAAAGACTCATCTTTTGACTGGAACCCGTCCACAGGAGAAATATTGCAGCCCACAACATCCTGTAGTAATAAATGCAATACAAGCTTTTGTCTCAAGGAAGAGTAGAGAAAATAATTTGGGGGGGAGGGATACAGGAAGGTTGAAAATTCTCAACTGTGAATGAATGATGGAAAATATAAAACCATTTTAGAGGCAAAATTTGATGACATGGCTTAAAATTCATGTATAGGTAAAACAGGAAAAAACAGCAAATAAGCAATGTTATGGTAAACAAGGACAAAACAGTGGGAAATCCAACATCCCCAAAACTCCACCATGTGTGTTAACTGAGTTCAGTTCTGTGGGCAGGGTTAACACTGCAGAACAGAACTCAACTCTGCATGACCAGATGTCTCACAGTCACTTCTTAACACACTTGGAAGGTGGCAATAGAAGCTATTGAACTTTGTCTTCCCATCAAGAGGGCAAAGAGTAATTAACATCTCATGCTGAAGACAAATTACAGCCACGGTAAAATGAATTATGAAATAATTCCACGGAGATCATGTTTGATTAAAAGGGCCTTGTTGGGGAAAAAAAAAGAAATCACATGAACCAAACACAAAAATACAGTTTGAGGGGTTGTAGCCAGGGAAGGACAGAGCTGAGCATCAGGGCAATATGAATCTAAAAGCTATTCCGTTCTTATTTACAGCCATACTCATATAGAAAAGGTATTGATCAACCATTACCTCTTTAGAGACTGAAGAAGAGAAAAGGAGAAACATGACCCCTTTCATGGGCTCTCCATCACTCCTCACAGACCCAGAGACGTTGTAGCCTGCAACAATCAGGGGACTAGCAGCATAAGCATTGGAACTTGTCACCCGTACCACTGTCTTGGACTGAAATACAGAAACAAACATTTTCATCAAAAGCAGGCATTAAGTCTCATTTGCAGCACCTAAGTAACACCCAGAGGCTGTACATTCAGCAACAGGGGCAGAGGCCAGAGCAGCAGTACTCCAAGGAGGGTCCCCAGGCTACTCAAAACACAAGGACACTAAAGCAAATATACCTTCTAGGAGAGTATTGCTCCTGCTTTGGTGATTTAGAAAAGGGCCAGGATATCAGAGCTCCTCAGAAAACAAGCAGTCTGGGAGGGAAGGATTACTGCATCTGCTGCAATATTCTTGCAGAATGTACAGGATCAGAAGATGGAAAGCAAGAGCTCATTTGCCCCTGGCGGGCTTCACTATCCCCAAACTGGGTCTGTACCAGGCACTGCCTTGACTACCTGAATTGGATGTGGAAAAGCCCCAGTAACCCTGTCCACCCACAAAGCCCCTTCCCACACTAACTGACCCAGATGAGGTCTAGCAGATCCATCCTCCCTAAAGGGGCAAACCAGAATTCTGTAGGTTCTAACCTCTTTCAGCATCCAGGTAGGATGTGATGCAAAGATTTCATATTCGCCAGGAAGCACTTTAAAAAAAGCAAACCTGCAAGGCAAGAAAGGGATTATGTCTCTTCAGAAACAGCCACAAACATTTGTTCACAGAAAAGCAATTCAGACTCTAGTCACATGTTAGAAAAAGTATTTCTGAACTCTTACAGTCCCAGTCAGTATGGCAGAATTGAAAGGATTTTGTGCAAATGAACAGATGAATTAAGTATGCACCACCCACACTCACTTTCCTCCAGGTTGTGTAGTAGTTGCTTGTATGTTTATGTCACTGCCAGCATTTCTCAGTACAACCTGAACTCCAGCAGGACCTAATGTCTGACCTTTGCTAAGAACCTGTCAAAATAAAAAGAAATCAAAATATAAATGACTAAAAATAACTTGTAGAGCAGAATTTTAATGTTTTTATAAAGGCTGAATTAGCATAAGGTGGAATAAATAAAGATAAAGAGGTCTAACCTTTCCGTTCACAGAAAATCCTGTGAACACAAAGTTAATATCACCTCCCTTTGTGCAAATGTCATTAATGCCATCCACATGGATGTCTACACTGGTTGGCTCTGGAAGAGAAGAAGGATGAAACAGCACAGTAGTTAGTGAGAGAGCAATCACAAAGAAATTCTGCTTCAGCTTTACAAAACTGTCACAGAAATGTATTAATTCAGGCATGCCAAGTGTTGCTCTGGAAGTCTTTCTTCAGAAAAGTTAGAGCACCCCCAAATCCTGATGCTGAAAATCCTCTTTCCCTCCTCCTGCTGCAGCCATTTTTGTTGAAAACCCCACATTCCTTTAAATGAAGGGTTTAAATCAAGAAGTTCAAGGGTTACTCTGTCAGTGTCTACGATGTGGCTTTACTTCCCCCTGGTACAGTAAGTACATTGCAGTTATTAAACCATGCAGTATGGTTTATAGGTTTTGAAAAGTGCTCCATTTTCCCTGCCAGCTGCAAGTTAGAGATAAGTCCCACACTGCAGTTATGGTGTCCTATTGTAAGAAGACATACAAGCACTTACCAAAACTCCACCCTAGGGGAGGCTCAATTTTAAGAATGAAATCCCCCTAAAAAATAAAAAGCAATAACTGTCTTCATTGATCTAAATTCAATTTAGCTAAAGGATGAAAAAGAAAGTCAGAACACACACATCATGCTGCGGAGAGGAACACAAGACCCAAGTGTACCATTCTCCACCATCCTCCTCCCCTCCTGCTTATGATACTCTGTTCAAAGCAGCAGCAGGATCCACGCAGACAGGCTGCGATGCTGGGCTCACAGCCAGCCAACAGCAGAAATTAACTATCACCATGTTTATAGTGCTTCCAGCACAAACCTGGCTCACAGTCAAGCAGCTCCATGCTGTTCAAATCTATCTCTACCTGCCCCAGCAGAGGGGCTCTAAATCAGCCTTTGATATTTCCACTGGGTGGTGTTCAACCATTCTGCCCAAACACGAGATAACAAAATTCCAAAGCTTTTAAAAGCTCCGCTCCAAAAGGGTATTAATCAATACAGGGATCCTCTTTATATCAAAGAGCACCACATATATTCTGAAGTTCATGCCTGAGCCCTTAGGCTCAAAGGCCTAAGAATGAAATCACCAGGATCAGAAAGCATGTTACGTTCTTAGACAGGGAAGGGAAGGAATTATTTGGTGGCTGGACTAGAGATGACCTTTAAAGGTGCCTTCCAACCCAAACCATTCTGTGTTTCTATCTCTGATCCTTAAGTTAACTAGCTCCTCAAAAGAGCAAAGCATTTCGACCATTTAAGGGCAGCTTGTGTTTGATTAGATTGTGAACACCTTTCCAGTCCAGTAGACATTAAATTACTGATACTTTATGAGGTTCCTGAATCATTATTTCCTCAAGACATTTTATTATCTGCAATTAACCACTCAGCTTATTTTCAATTCAGTCATACCAAAACACCTTCTCATACACATTTAATTCCATTTCTATAGGTGAAAACCTGAAAGCTATATCTGTACACTGTAGGAGCCTGTACGTTTTGTGCAGTATTTGTACAGCTACAGCACACAGCTGCTGGCAGTAATTCTGGCTCCCAGTGCTGCAGTCATTCCAACAAACAGCACAAACACCACTCCACAGCTACAGTGAGCTGGCTTTTCTCTTAAGAATTAGCACTGGGAGATGAAGTAGTTGCATTACAAAAGGAACAGTTGAAACTTGGATGCAAACTCAACTAAATTATGTCCCGATTGCAATGTTTAATGGGTGGGTGTTGTTCTGAGATTTAATCTGCCGGCACATGGAGGTGGAGGCAGCTGCTGCAGGTATTTTGTGTCTTACCTTGTCATAGAGGGGAATCATGAAATACCCATTGTTCGGAGCACAGTCTGTCTGGTATTTCAGAGTACCATGTTTTGTATATAACTTAATCTAAAAGAAGCAAACAAAACAGACACAAAGATATTTTAAACGGAGACGAGGAGCGCTGGAACCAGGCACTCTCTAACCCAGCGCTGTCACACAGCAGCAGCAGCAGCAGCAGCCGTGCCCAGGGAGCAGCGGGACACGGTGTAGGGCACGCAGGCTGCGGAGTGCCGGGCTGGAGGAGAGCCGCGGTTCCCCCGCCGCCCTGNCGCCCGCCACAGCGCCCCCTGCCGGCCCGGAGGGCTCCGGACGCTGCCACGGCCCTGCCCTGCCCGGGACTGGCCGAGAGCGTCCGGGAGTGTCCGGGAGTGCCCGGTCCGGCCGGGAGTGTCCGTGCCCGGCCGGGACTATCCGGGACTGTTTGTGCCCAGCTCGGACTGTCCGTGCCCGGTTGGGACTGTCCGGGACTGTCCGTGCCCACTCGGAGTGTCCGTGCCCGGTTGGGACTGTCCGGGACTGTCCGTGCCCACTCGGAGTGTCCGTGCCCGGTTGGGACTGTCCGTGCCCAGCTCGGAGTGTCCGTGCCCGGTTGGGACTCTCCATGCCCCGGCCGCGCCCTCGCACCTGGGGACCTTGACACCTCCGTAAGCGCTGCTGATGCCAGGTCACTGCGACAGAAGGGACTGTCGTCTTCAACCTGTATGTGCTGACCACTTGTGAACGGTCAGATAACTTCTACAACAGAAGTTGCTCAATAAAGAATATTGTGCTTCAAGCAGCGCGTTACGACACATGCATAAATATGCATCAGATAAGTGGAGAATATGTCTTAGATGGGCGTGTTCATGTAAATTTTACTATATCCGAAAATGTTATTTTTACCCCCTTGGCGTGCTTGGTTTGTGGAAAGAATAAATAATATCTCCTTTCTAAACCAGACCCTGTGCTTAGAGAGCTCCTAAAATCGGCAATACCGAGGGCTCCGCCTCGGAGCGCGCTCCTGCTGCTGCTGCCGGACTTTGGCCGCAGCGGGACGGGACCGGGACGGGACGGGACAGAGCGGGACGGGACGGGACGGGACGGGACAGAGCGGGACGGGACGGGACGGGACGGGACAGGACGGGACGGGACAGAGAGGGACCGGGCTCTCCGCAGTCGCTCCCCCGCCCGGCGGGATCGGGGCTCTGCCCAGCGAGGAAGCGCCGCCGAACCCCGGGCGGAGGAGAGCTCCGGACAGAGGACAGCCCCGGGCGGAGGAGGGCCCATGGGCGCGGGCACTGCGCTGTGCGGGGCCCCGGTGAGTGAGCGGTGAGGGCCGGGCCCTGCGGAGC
>VZTN01001855.1:316477-339500 GCA_013400515.1 Erpornis zantholeuca | reverse complement strand
GAGGCGGCCGGCGCTCCGCGATGCCGGCTGCCGTGTGCCCGTCAGGGGCTGCCCTGTGGCGCGGACTTTGCCTCCCCGGGACGAGAGTTCGCCCAAACGCCGAAGGGACTATTCAGCTGCAGTAAATGCGATGAGCTGCGAGCGGGGACGCAGCCCAGACCCACTGCAGAAGTCCCTTTAAAACGGCTCTAGTGAGTCGATCGGTCCGGATTCACAGATTTCCATCCCCAAGGTTGATAAACTGCCGTAATAGTTTGCCAGCCATTATCTGCTTCCTCTTTCCGTCATGGGATTCCCGCCCCCAGCCTTGCTCTGCATCGCGTCCTTCACTTCTGCTTTGTTTCTGTTTCAGGACTGGAACCAGACATGGCCTGCAAACACCCCAGGACTGATCTGGTGCTTCGAGAGCACCATCACTGCCTGGATCCCTTGTGCCTATCTTTGGATCTGTTTTCCTTTCTACTACTTGTATCTTCGACACAGAAACCAAGGCTACATCAGGATGTCCCACATCTTCAAAGCCAAAATGGTAAGGGTGAAGCACGGGGTTTGCTCTTCTAAATCATTAATTCTTTCCTGATGCTCCATCTCTGTGGTTTTTTTTTACATTTACCAGCTCAGGTCAGTATAAATCAAGTAAAGGAAGATCTGTCATGAGATCTTCTTCCCTGTACTTCCATTTGATTCCCTGACACTTCCCATAACATTCTCTGTCCCAAACCTGATCTTCCACCTCTCCAGTCTTACTGCCCAGGCAGCTTGGATCATTCAGTTTGGGAGATTGTCCCAGCATTTCAGTTCATTGCAGTGTGTTTTTTCTGTCTCTGTCCCAGGTCCTTGGATTCATCCTGGTAATACTGTGTTTTTCCAATGTCTTCTTCATGGTGTGGGAGACAAGACAAGGAATCCCACGGACCTCAGCATTCTTCATTAGCCCTGCTGTGATGGGAATCACAATGGTAGTTCTTCCCTTGTTTGTGTGCACATAGCCAAGCTTGGCCCTCCTGGAACAGATTTTGTATTTCCTGTGGTTCTGGCTGTCTCTGGCTGATGGGGAGCAGAAGGCTGGGGATGCACTTTGTGCACCACTGCTGTGTGACACATTGGGGTGTTGGAGTTAGGGCACACCTGTGGGCAGAGCACACCTGGCAGGAGGTTTCAGTAGGGTTTAGAAAGACGTCTCACAACAAGATTTCATTTCTCATAACCACAGTATGTGATTTAGTATGATTTAGAGTGAAATGTGATTTCTGTTCAATAAATAAGTGCCTGTTCTCCCCTTCTGTCATTGCATCTTCATAGCCTAAATCCTCCCAGCCTGTTGGCCCAACTCTTAATTTTATTACTTGCTTTTTCCGGAGACATTCTTGAGTGCAAAATTGCACAAAAAGCTTTCAGAATTAGCCTCTTAGGAGCAGCACTGCAACTCTGAACATCTTGAAATGTTTGGGCAAGAAGCTAACTGACTTTTCTCTATTGTATTCGTTAATTTGGTAACACTGTTTGGCATTCCATTACCAGGTATTTATTTGGACAAATTTGTACTTCCTCACAGGTCCTTTCCTTGTTCCTCACCCAAACAGAAAGAATGATGGGCATCCAGTCTTCAGGGGTCCTACTGATTTACTGGCTGCTCTCATTTGTGGCTGCACTTGTGATGCTTAGCTCCAAAATTCAGCATGTCCTGGAAAAAGTGAGTGAGATCACACACCTTAACTGTGCAGGGCTACAAAGTCCCTAAACAACAGGGATGTTTTTGTCTCATTTACTGCAAGGGAGAGAATCAAAGTCCTCTTCTAAAATATGTGCTGAGAAAAATGATTGATGACACTTCATATTTGTGGTGGGTGTTTATTTGCAGAGGTGGAACATGAGAAGATCTTTCTCTGCTGGTTAAACGTGAAGGTTCTTACCTCATTTTCACCAGTGTTCTGTTCCTTAGGGCTTCCTGGAAGACCATTTCCACCATGTTTCAACTTACCTTTATGCTGGCCTGGTGCTAGGAGAACTTGTGTTATTCTGCTTAGTTGATCACCCTCCCTTCTTCTCCGAAGCTGACAACAATCCTGTAAGTAGAAGGATTTGCTTTTCCAAATGTTTTGTTTCACTGCTGGATTTTAAATTTATGGGGATACACAGACACATGAGTATCTGTGTGATGTAAGATGCATCATTCTGTAAAAAAGCTGACAGTTTTAAAAGGTAACTGGCAGAATTTGGGATAACAGTGCTCCGTCTGGCTATGTAAGTTTTTCAAAACTAAAAACCTTCTATCCATACTCATGTTTCTTGTCACTGAAACCAGTGGGTAGGGCTCCTACTGCTTCCCCTGGTGCTGCTCTCCTGTGCTGCACTACTCTCTTGGTGGTGTGAGTATGGAGAAGCTCTGTGCTTAAGAAAATAAACGTCTTTGGGTATGAAGAATTATATTCTTTGTTTTTCCATCTGAGACATTATGCAAACTCAAATTTTCCAAAGTCTCCCCATCCCACTGAGCCTCCACAATACACCAGAGTAATTTGGTTCAGTGAATGGGGAGGGGGGATAACTCTGATTGCTTTTCCTGGGGAAGCACAGAAGGGAACTATATTCACCTGACACATGCCCTTTTCTATAAATAAATATCATACATGTTTTCTCTTTCATCAGAATCAGTGCCCAGAAGGCAGCAGCTCTTTTCTTTCCAAAATCACATACTGGTGGCTCTCTGGGTAAGAAAACAGAAGATGTGGGTTTGCTACAATATCAGAAAAAACCAGCAGCATCAGAGATCAGAGAGGGTGTAGATGGCAGCCAGGAAATGTCTCAGCCCCCGAGTTAGCTTATGGCATGAGGATTTAAATTATTTCTCTGGGGGCTTGAGGTATTCTCACAAGATCAAATTATGAAAATTTAACTTACTTTTCTCAAAAGAGTTTAAAATGCAAATTTGTGATTCCAGATAATTCTCTGCCTCCCCACTACCCATCCAGTGCCCTCCCAATCTTGAAATAGATCTCATCAATCTCAAAGATCACTGTACACCAAGCACAGCCCTCTCTGCCTGCCAGACCTGGCTGTAACCCATACTGGGAAAGGGCAAAAGAGTGAAGAGGGCATAGGCCCAGTGTGCTGCTGAGCATTCAGAAGTGAAACAGTCACATTCTTTGGGCCTAGTGATGAGTGCTCATCTGCATTTCATGGAGCTCAGAGAAAGCTAAACTGAATTTTGTTCTCCACTACCCAAGACTCTCAGCATGGACTAGAAATTAAGGCTGACTTGCAAATGCCCATTGTGCCGACAGAAGATAGCCCAGGGAAAGCTGCTGTTCCTGGCCATGGATGTTTATTCTGGGACAGGGCAGCCCTGAGCAGTGCTGTGGTGTCAGTGCCTGTGTGCTCTGTGTGGTGCACTGCCTCAGTGCCCCCTGTTTTGGAAGAGTTTCACACAGCACAGGCCCTGCTGCGCTCCCTGACTGCACTTGTGTCCTCCAGGCTCCTCTGGAAAGGCTCTCAGCAGGCCTTGGGGCTGCACGACTTGTGGCCAGTGAGGAAACAGGACTCCTCTGAAGAAATTGTTGCCTGGGCAGAAAGAGAGTGGAAGAAGTGTCACAGCAAAACCCAGCAGTGAGTATTTGCTTTGGAGAGCACACCACAGGCTCAGCTGGGCAGTTCTGGATGATGTAAGCAAACACACATACAGGTACTGGTGTGTGAGTCCCTTTGTGCAAAACCTGATTTGAAGTGTGTTAAAATCTTCTGGAGAGCACCCTTCCATTCCTGGAAGCACAGAACTAACTGTCTGTGAGAGAAATCAATTTTTGATGAGCACTTACACTGGGCATGGTATGAGACCCAGCGTGACATTTTGTCATTTTCTGAAAGTACAAAATTCCCAAGCTTTCTACTGTTGTTGGTATCTTTCTCATTGTTTCTTCCTTCAGGAAAACAGAGTCTGCTACATGTAGGAAGAGTCAGAAAACTGAAACTGGCATAGCAGAAGCTGAAGAGACAGAGGCTCTACTGCAATCAAAGCACAGTCAGAGTGGGCCCTTACTGAAAATGTTTTGGAGCATGTTTGGAACTTACTTCCTTCTCAGCACTGTCTGCTTAGTTATCTGTGATGTTTTCTTGTTCTCCACCCCAAAGTTACTGAGGTATGTGCACATTTATAATGTATTTCTCTCACACGTACAAGGCTGCCATGTTCTGAGCTCAGAGTTGTGTGTGTCTGCACCCACAGACACACAAACACTGGCCTTCCAAAATCTTCTCTTGCTGATGAGAGGAGCCCAGGTGTCACTTGTGCTGAGCCACTGTCAGGCCAGGAGGAGCAGCCACTGTGTGAAGCTGAGCACACACTGCTGAACTCCAGCAGGGGGAAGGACAGGATGCACTGAGCCATTTGGCAACATCACTAGAACAGGAGTTGTTGGATGCCTCTGTACACCACATCACTTGCTCTATGTTCCCTGACTAATAAAGAGCACAGCTGTGCATCCTACACATCTTAAATAGCTTTGTTGATTGATAAAATGCTTTGTGGGTTCTGTTGGTACAACATCAACCTGCACTACATTATATTTTCAAGGGCAAAATCTCTTCTCAGTCATTAAGATTAGAAGAAGTTCTGGAAATGTCAGACTCCCTTAGATTACAGCTACCACTTTGCATATTTCTGACAAATTCACGAAAATCAGGAGCCATCCTTAACACTGAAAATTAGATTTATCCTGAGAGGATCTGCTGAGATCAGAGATTGCTTCAAAACCAAGAGTGGCTAGATTTCAAAAACCAAGATATTGTATGTTCTAGTTCTTCTGCTACTTACTGATAAACCTCAGCCTGAGAGAATACAGAAAAATCTCCAGTATTTCTGCCAGCTTATTTTTGTGTGTCTGATAATTCTGTGTGGATCCAGCAATGTTTTGCTCCTGTCTTGCAGCCTTTTCCTGAAGTTCATTGAAGATCAGGCAGCACCGAGCTGGCTTGGCTATTTGTATGCCTTCAGCATGTTCGTGCTGGGCTGTCTCCAGACTGTGTTTGAGCAACGCTACATGTACATGTGCCTTGTCCTGGGGCTGAGGCTGAGAACTGCACTAACAGGCCTTGTGTACAGGAAGGTGAGGTTGCACACCCTTTTTTACTTTTGCTTTTCTATAGCCCTATATGATAGTTACCATGTTGTACATTGTTCATGGCAATATCAGGGGAGATGGCATTAGAAGCTAGTTTTAGGATGCAGCTGTCCTGTATTCATTTCTGAACAGTACATGGCAGGTACATTTTTCAGAGCTTCTCTCTGGAGGAAAAGCCAAGAAAAGAAGAGAAAAAATCAACGTAAACTTCCTTAGGCTGTAAATAGTGGTTGGGGAAAAGGAGTAGATGCTTAATCTCAAAGTGAAGTCACATGGCCCAGGCAGCAGCATGGCTTCAATACCTGGGATTTGATGGTTTTCTCCCTCTCTTTGTTCTCTATGAGGAAAAGAAAGTTGTTTGACTTTTGGACCAAAGCTGTTGTTTGAGGATGTCTTTTCTTTCTTCTCTGCCCTGTCTAGATGCTGGTTATGTCAAATGCCTCAAGGAAAGCAGCAACCATAGGTGAAATTGTTAATCTTGTATCTGTTGATGTGCAAAAGCTAATGGATCTGATTATCTACTTTAATGGGACCTGGCTGGCCCCTATTCGGATTATCATCTGTTTTGTCTTCTTGTGGCAGGTAAAGTATGACCAGATTTATCAATCCCTTTCTATTCTACATGCCAACGAAAAAGGAGATTTCAAAATTCTACTTACTGGCCTGAATTACATGAAATTGCCATATTTCTCTTACCTCTGTAGAATGGTACATTCACTTTTCTTTCTGAAAGATATTTTTATTGGTATAGAATCCTTGCCTGATCCCACCTGTGTATTCAGCATTCAGGATTGTGCCTCGTGCCTGGCAGGATGCTGTGACTGAAAATCAGTAGCCATGGTACAGAGTGTTGAGAAGCCATCATCCCTGTGCCAGTGACATTGCCAAGTTGAATGTGGCTGGAGCATAATTAAACTTTGTTTGCTGGTGCAGACAATACCTGTAACTCTGTGTCCACCAGCACTCCCTTCTGCAGCCATCCCTAGGGAGATGTAACTAACCCACGAGAAACACAATTATTATGAACCCTGGGATCCAAGAGCTGTCCCAAGTTAGTGGCACAGGACAACGCCACCATTTCATCTCACCTCGATGTAAATGCAGACAAGCTGGGTTGTTTATGCTGCAAGAATACTTTGTTGAGGGTTTGGGTTTGTTTTTTAAGGAACACCTGTTGTTGTGCGGGGTCACTTACTCCGGACAGCCACAAGATGTCCTTCTGAACGCATCCAGGGCGGTCGGGAAGAGCCGGGAATGGCTGGAATTGCCAGCGTGCCTCTGGATCGCCTTCAGCACCGATCGAGCTCCTAACAAGGGAGCAAATAAATTCAGCCCAGCCTGGTGACAGGAGTTACCCTGCCTGGAGAGTTAACAGTGCACAGTGCTTAGGGAGCACAACTCCAGGAAAGGCAAAGGCAAGGTCAGGATAAAGGCTCAGCCCAAGTTCAAAGGAGAGGGAAGGTCAGCACTGGGAACAAAAACCAGTTTTTCCTCGTCATCCCAGAAGTTCCTTCTCTTTCTGTTTCTCTCCTGGCAGCTCCTAGGGCCATCTGCCTTGACTGCAATTGCTGTATTCCTTTTCCTTTTGCCTCTGAATTTTGTGATCACCAAGAAGAGGAGTCAGTTTCAGGTACATTTTGCTGTGTAAAAATGAAGTGGTTTACTGAGTTATGTGATGGCTTATATTTATTATTCATGCCTGACTGAAGTAACATAGGAGGATCTGAAGCTTGCAAAGTTTCTTGAAATCTAGAGTAAGCTCTTCCATGTTCAGCCTTTTACCATGTTTGCCCTACTTTTCTGTTATTTTTATGTACTGCCAGTAAAAATAAAGCTCTGAAGATAAAAAGTAAAATATTTCCAAGCCTGGAAGATTCCTAAGCAAAACAGTATACAGAGTCCAACTGCAGGGAAATTTATTCAGGACTTGGAGGCAGGAAAAAGGTATTTTCCTTCAGAATAATTGCACCATTAAACATTCAACCTATTAAATGATAAAACTCAAACATTTATTACAGGAAACCCAGATGAAACTTAAGGATGAGAGGGCCAAACTCACCAATGCCATTCTCAGTGACATCAAAGTAATCAAACTGTATGGCTGGGAGAAAACCTTCATGGAAAAAGTGCTTGGAATCCGAAAGCAAGAACTTCAGGCTTTAAAAAGATCTCAGATTCTCTTCTCAGCATCCCTAGTTTCTTTCCATTCATCAACTTTCCTGGTGAGTGGATCACCTTCCTACATACATCACGTGCTGTTACTCCTATTTCTCTTTGTACTCCTGCCTGGACAGATTTCTCCTATGGAAGCTAAAGATTGTATCTGCCTGAAGGAGATGGAGGTCACAGGAGTTGCTGTGGCTGCTGCACCAAACCCTCCTTAAAGCAGAGCAAACATCAAATGATGAGACTTGGTTCTGTCACCAACGTGCCAGACCTCTGCCTGTGGAACCTGCAGGACAGGCACCTAGAGCTGACAGCCTGCATTTGACCAGATGGGTTCCAGAGCCTTGAGGAATGGCCTGCCACCCTTGAACCATTCTGAAGCAAATGGTTTTCTTTGCCTTTGCTCCCTTTCAGATCACATTTGTCATGTTTGCTGTCTACACCCTGGTGGACAACACACACGTGCTGGATGCTGAGAAAGCCTTTGTGTCCTTAACCCTGATCAACATCCTCAACACTGCCCACTCCTTCCTGCCCTTCTCCATCAATGCTGCTGTCCAGGTTAGCTGCAGGCCCTGTTCCTTGGGCCATAGAGGTTTCTTACCTGTCCCCATTAGCAAGTAAAAGTGGGGATTTCTTAGGGCTCTGTGCATCAGCTGCTTAGGGGCTTGCAGCTAAAGGTACTTTGTGGCATTGCTTTTCAGAAGGGTTACTTTATACTGACAACATAGTCAACAACAATTACTCCTAAGTCTTTTCTAGCTCAGCACAAGCACCATTAGATCTCAGAGGGGCTTCCAGTTCTGTTTTTAATCACAGCAATCATAGTAGATGGAGCAAAATCTCCATAGGGGATTAGTAGAAACCCTGCTAGTCCAGGCCAGAAAGAAAAGCAATTCATTGTTAAGAAATTAGGAAATTCATTTCCCTCTTATACTCCAAGACTGTCAAAGATTTTCACGTACAGAAGCAATCACTGGAAAGGCTGCAGGAAGGATTGGATGAAAAAGTACCAATTTCACTGAACCAGAAACCCAGGGAAGGATATGGGGTTTTTGCTAAGCTAAGTGGCAATAAAGGCAGGTAACATAAGGAAGAGCTGCCTTTGGCCATCTAAGCCTACAGCATCTGCAGCATAGCACCTATTCAATATTCTAAGTGGGTCTTCAAGTTGAGTCTTCACTTTGGGGTTTTGCTCCCTTTCTACTCTAAATCTTATTTTCTTCTGTGTGCTGCTTCATTTCAGGCCAAAGTTTCCTTAAAGCGTTTGGCAGCTTTCCTGAATCTGGAAGAACTGAATCCTGAGAGCTCACACAGGAGCACCTCTGGCTGTGGTGAGCTCTTATGTTAGCACTCTTGTCTTATAAGAGGAGTAACTTCCATTGTCCAACGTCTACTCAGGGTGTCTACCACAGTCAAGAGAAAAATAGTTGCCCTTACTGTCACTTTATCTTCCTGACCTAATTTTTTCTAACAATGAGATCTAATCTGGTAATTTACCTCTTCTTTTCATAATAAAGGTTCATTTTATGTAAAATAAATACACACTGAAACATAAAATCACATAAATTTGGACATTTCTGTAGCTGCCTTTGCATTTACAAGTGGTCTACCTCTCTTCATGTTTTAGTACAGGCAGGTATCACCATAAGAAATGGGACTTTCTGCTGGAGCAAAGAAACTTCTCCTTGTCTTAGAAGGTACAGACTTACCCTCAATCATCTCTCCATTCTGTAGATCAGGGGATGCTGAGTGAATTAATTCCTCAGGGCCTAAGTGAAACCAGGGTGGAATATCCAGGGGCTTCTGAGATTGCTTCATATTCAATGTTGAATTCTGAAAATTTTAGAATCAGACAAAACATGATCTTACTTTTATGTTGAGGAGCACATAAATGGGAAGGTGCCTGTATCTGAATGTTGCCATATGGAGACTGTTTTCTTTATACAGTTTTCTTACCCAAATATGAAATTACAGTAATTTAGGTCAAAAAAGTAGAACAGATGGAATGCAGATATTACATATGACATCACTATATGCTTATTTCAAAAGACATTGACATTTTAGAAAAGAAAAGCTTGAAAAGTTCTCGTGTTCAGAAATGTTCTCCATCCAATGCTTTAGGCTAGCCTGTCTCCAGAGTGGGGATCTGGGTAGGAAACTCAGATGGGGATGTGGATGAGTCTTTCTGGTTGGAGGTGTCTTTGAAAGGAAGAAATTAGGGTATTTAGTTGATCCATACCTGGCAATAGCAAGAATTTTGCTAATAATTACATTTATTTTCAGGAAGTGTCTCTAGCATGTGGCTAGAGCCTGATTTTCTCCCCACAGCATAGATCTCAGCGTGCCCCAGGGCTCTTTGGTGGCTGTGGTTGGGCAGGTGGGTGCTGGCAAGTCCTCCCTGCTGGCAGCGCTGCTGGGCGAGCTGGAGACCAGGGACGGCTGTGTCACCATGAAGGTGAATTTTGCCTTCAGCGTTTGCTTCTCTAATTAGGCTGTTTTCAGGAAATGTAAGGTATTAACCACGGCATCAGGTACCTGAGGAAAACCCATTTACTGCTGAATTTCAACACAGGCTGTATGTATCAGTCCACATTTAATTATCTCAAGGTGCTGCAGACCTCTCAGACATGCCTGAACTTTGGGAATAGGAGATGAACAGTACTTCAGAGATCCAGTTCTAGTTCCCCCTTGGCAGTGAGCTGAAGTGTCATCCTGATAAATTGCATCCTGTACTTGCACCTCTGTTTACTCCCCTGGAAGGCAATAACAGTGCAGACTCCTACTTTGCAAAGCCTTCTGAGAACTGTCAGCAGTGCTGATTATTCCACATTCCCAGAACTCAGAGAGCTTCTCTTCAAAGAGGGTTCCCACTGTGTCAAGTTGAGCTTATGGAAAACTTTGCTAACATTCTTCCACTTCTACAGGGCACTGCAGCTTATGTCCCCCAGCAAGGCTGGGTTCTAAACGCTTCAGTGGAAGATAATATTCTGTTTGGGAAAGAGATGGATGAAACATGGTTCCAGAGAGTGGCAGAGGCTTGTGCACTGCACCCTGATTTGGAGACCTTCCCTGCGGGGCAGAAGAGTGAAATAGGAGAAAAGGTACTGACTCGGGTTTATGTTTTGGCCAACTTTTCCCTGAGTGGCTACAACTCCAGGTGTCCTGCTTAAAACATTTACCCCTGAGTAGCTACAACTTTGGGAGCCCTGATTAAACACAAACTAAATTCTCAAGAGGCAGGTGCTCAGGAATTTCTGGGAAGTTGGGTCATGATTTAATTTAAGTCCACCTTCTGACAGTTAGCCTAACCAGAGACATGAGAGATGTTTAAGACAAAAATCAACACATCCAGGTCATTCTTGGGTGCTCTTTTGCAGGACAGGAGTTGTTCAAGAGACTGCCTCTGCAGGAGGTCTGTTTGGAGGGAGGGAGATGCACTGATTTAAAAATAAGGAAGTCAGAAAGCCTCGGTGTAAAAGGGAGTCAGCAGCTGGGAAACATGCTGTAGCTTTGGATTAAACAGAGTCAATCCATTTTCCAGGGAATCAATCTGTCTGGAGGGCAGAAGCAGAGAGTGAACCTGGCTCGGGCTGTGTACCAGAAGGCTTCCATTTACCTGCTCGACGATCCCCTGTCGGCTGTGGATGCCCACGTTGGGCAGCACATCTTTGAACATGTTCTTGGACCCAGTGGTTTACTAAAGGACAAGGTGTGCCACAGACCTGAACTGCAAACCATTGCACAGTGTCTATCATTAGCAGAGCCCTGAAATGTTTCCAGTAGGGTGGGTTGCTCAGTTTATCAGAGGCTCACTAATGCTTTTCTACAGTGGCAGCAGGGACTGGGGAACCTCTGCAGGCCACACAGCACCTGCAAATCCTGCAGGGAATCTCACCCAGGAGGAGGAAAGGCTGTCTTTATCCTCATGCAAACCACATGCCTAGTGCCAGCCTTCCTTTCACAGCAAGTTCACAGTTCTTCAGCCTTGTGTTGACATCATCCTTCCCTCCTTTTGAGATTTACTTCTAGAAAAGTTCATCTGAATAGCTCAGTGGCACCTTTACAGTTCTCATCACCCAAATGTTCATCATTTAAACACTTCTCCATTCTTTTTGCATTGGTTGTGTTTTGTTATTCCTTGGTACTTCTCTGCTGCCAAGCAATCTGGATAATAAAAATGGTTACACAAGAAGGGATGCTAGGACAGCTCTACTGGATTCATAATATAAATTGCCTAGAAACACTTGATTCAGTTTTACATCGAAGAAAGAAAACAGGAAGCAGGTAGTTCTTTGCATTAGAAAGCCCAATTAAAACAAACATATCTGATTATAAATACCTTTCTTTCCATGAGGATTGGTTGCAAGTATCAGAATATAATTACTGTATTGAGAGAGAATGACTGGCTAAGAAGAATGTATCAGACTTAACATGTACTCAAAGGCCTGATTGTAAAATAGTAATGCAGGATATGCCAATTTATCTAGGGAAAAATTACTTTTCTTATGTCCTTTCCTCCAATTATCTGTGCAAATACTCTCAGAAATGTAAATAAAAGGAAATGCCCTTTAATTCCATTCAGGCTGATGAATTTTTGAGGCCTAAATTTGATCCTGAAATGCTGACCCCAGTACCGAGAGCAGAACAATTGTAACTGTTCCCTCTTTATTCAAGCAGACTCGTGTGCTGGTGACTCACACAATTAACATTTTGCCTCAAGTGGACAACATTGTTTTTCTGGTGAATGGAATGGTCTCAGAAACTGGTTCCTACCAAGAACTTCTACAGAGGAACGGGGCCTTTGCAGAATTTCTTCATTCACACATCAGTGCAGAAGAGAAGCCATGTGCTGGTTCTCCAGGTAACCCAGATGGGCTGGAATCATTCTTCCTGGGACTGTCAGTCAATTGTTTCCTTCATATCACATTTGTTTTGTTATGGACATTTAAAGCAGAGACCAAATCACAGTAAGGTGTTGCTTTGTGTGGGGAGAAACTTACCTGTCAAATTATCTGTCTCATCACCTTAAAATTGGTTCTTGAAACCATATTAATAGAAACTAATCCTGCAGTAAACTATTACCCACTATTATGTGCTATTCTTTAAGCCTAACCTTGATATTTCTACCTTTAGAAACAATTTTTTTCAATGAATCTTTCCTCCATATTGCCTGTCTTTCAAAGGCTATACAGGACAAAACAGGATTCTAAAGCATTTATTAAAATATACATTTGTTTCACAGTTATGGGAGACACTGGAGGCACTATCACCCCTGGAAATGGTCCATCTCAGGAGAAACCCCTTAGGTAAGCTTAAATCAGTCTCAGACACTGAAGAATTTACTCCAAAAGCCCATAGAAGCCTACATGGAGGCCCTTACTGAGTATGATACAGGTTTGGGACTGATCTGTAAATTAATAACAAGAGCAAATGAGCAAAACTCAAGAATAGGTAAAAACCTGCTCTTGGATGTGGAAGGTGACTGACATTTCTTCTGTGCTTCACAAGGAGCCAGAACAGAGCTCAGGTGCAGGCACACCTGGATGCCTTTGGTTGCTGGTCCCTTCCTGTGGGGCTATAGGGTCAGGCTCATCCCAAACCAGCCCCAAGGGAATGCTTTAAACCTCTGCTCCTCAGTGCCTTGACAGAGCCCAGTCCCTGTGACAAACATGGACAATGGTCCCTGAAAACTGCAGCCCTCAAAACAGGCCTGAACTTAGGGGTGGATGGGTGGCTAAAAATTGAAAGGATTTTTGTTTCCTTGATGAAGTTGTTCAGTAAAAGCTGCTGTGGGAAGGGAGACCATTCCTGTGAGTCCAGACAGAACCACTGCTGCAGCCACCAGGGGAGGATTAACCAAGGCAGAGACAACTGAGCATGGCAGGGTAAGCACAGCCCCTTCTTGTGGGGGCAAGGACACATTCCTTGGGGATGTGGGGGCAAGGACACATTCCTTGGGGATGCCACACTCGGGGCAGGCAGATCAGCTCCCTGCCTAAGCTAAACCACAGCCGGGGGAGTCAGCTGAGCTGTACGAGTGTGCCCCGTAACTGAGACAAGGACATACTGTACTGAGAGGAAATGAGAGTTAGAGGTTAGAAACCCCAAAAGGAGCAGCTTTTCCTCTAGGGAAGCACAGCACTAGCCAGACTCTCCTCAGCTCTCCTGGTCAGCAGGCCCACTCGCAAGCACCCAGTGTGAGCATGAGAGCTCTCTGGCCAAGAACGCAGGAAAACCCCTGCCTGACAGAGGGAAAGCCTTACGTGCATTCCAGAAGTAACATGAGCCTTCTGCATAACATCCATCAGGTGATAATAATCATTCATTAATGATTTCTTTAAGCATGCCTTTGTTATTCATCCATGAGGAAAACAAAAAAAGAATCAACACAGTTGCTATGGCTGTGACACATAGCCAAGAAATATCACAATAAATCATTCCTTGCTTCAGAGCTGCTTGTTTTTGCTAACAAGCTCAATCCTCCCAGCTCTCCTCCTGATTTTGGGCACTTGCCTCTCTGCAGGTCGGTGCTGGGGTGTTTGGAGCCTACCTGAGGGCAGCAGGCACAGCCCTGAGCGTGGCCGTGGCCCTGGCCTTCACCTGCCAGCAGGCCCTGGCCTTCTCACGAGGCTACTGGCTCAGCCTCTGGGCTGATGACCCTGTGCACAACGGGACACAGCAGCACACAGAGCTCAGGCTTGGAGTCTTTGCTGCATTAGGAGTGCTTCAAGGTTCGATTAAGTTGCTCACCTAATTCTTCTCTGTATTCCCACCCCCCTTTCCCATAGCCAGAATGTTTTTTCAGAATATAAACAAGTGCATATCCTTGGGTTTCAGCCTCCTGGCCTTTTGGCACCAACCCTAAAGGTTTTTCTTTCTTCGTCTTATCTCTTCTCATCCTTCCAGCATAAATTAATGTTATCAAAGTGCAAGTGGGAGCTCTTCTCCATGCTGAATTAAATCTTAGTTTAGGTCAGGTAAAAGAGAGAAACTTGTGGACTTCTGCATTTCTGAATCTTTTTCTTTTAAAATAGCCACAATTCTTCTGGTCACTCTGTTTAAAAAGAAAAAATATCACTGAGCAATTCAAAGTAATCCCAGTCAAGCTTATTTTGTGCTGAATGAATAATTTGTCCCACATGTTTAAGTTGCTGAATCCGTGTCCCCATCAAGCTGGCTTAGAAGGTGTTTGGCCACTCTGTAACTACCCTACAGAAAGGGCAGCTTACCCTGCAACTCGAGGCTTGGTTTAATTCCTGCTAAAGAGAGGTTTAATTCCTGCTGCACCTTCCTGAATGCACACTGGTGCAGCATTCACAGGACTAAGTGGAAATCATGACCTTGCAATGGAGAGCTCCAGACCCAGCAATAACAATTTCTTTTCCCTTCCAGCCCTGGCCAGGTTTGCCTGCACAGCAGCAGTGCTGCTGGGGGGTGTGCTGGCCTCACAGCAGCTCTTCCTGCAGCTGCTGAGCAGTGTCACGAGATCCCCAATGCTCTTCTTTGAGCAAACACCCATTGGGCACCTGCTGAACCGCTTCTCCAGAGACATGGATGCTGTTGACTCTGTCATCCCTGACAAGCTGAAGTCCGTGCTGGGATTTTTGTTCAACTTACTGGAGATCTACCTGGTGATTGTGGTGGCTACACCATGGGCAGCAGTGGCCATAGTGCCCCTGACTGTTCTTTATGCAGCGTTCCAGGTAGGAGCTCACAGGAATGCAGGAGAGGCTGAAGCAGCACAGCCTTGTCCCTGCAGAAAGCCTCCTTCCATTTCTTAGGACTGAAGGCAGGCAGAAATTAGTTTCATCATCTCAAACTGAGTAATGTCAGTCCCTTTCCCACATCACCTCAGCCTTCCAAAGCACCCCAGTGCCCTCACAAAGAAGCTTGTGCTTTTCTGTGTCTAAATCACATCTTGCCTAGAGCTGTGTCCCTTGTCACCATTAGTGTAAATCACATGAAGACCAAAAGCATTTTTCCTTTCCTGCAGAATTCCTCCACTACTTTTCCTACATCCATGTTTGCCAGCTAAGACTGAGCATGAGGGAAGGGCAAGCTCATCTCTGTTCTCCATTGAGCAAAGGGCTCAGCTAGAGGAGAAACTGAATGTAGAGGTTTTGTGGGTTCAGAGTACCCTGGCTCCTTGCCCCAGCCACAGAGTTACTCCTAATAAAGACAGGGCAGAACAGAGGTAGGAACACTACCTTGTCTTTTAAGGGCATCTCCTACCTGCACATAAGGCTTTCTACCATGAAGACAGTGCCTTTGTTGAGGCACCCCTAAAATTCCTGTGGAGCACTCCACAGAGGCATGAGCCTTCTAATGACTGTCCCTTCCCTCTTCCCTCCTACCAGCACTTCTATGTCACCACCTCGTGCCAGCTGAGGCGCATGGAGGCTGCCAGCAGGTCCCCCCTCTACTCCCACATCTCAGAAACCTTCCAGGGCAGCAGTGTGATCCGTGCTCACAAGGACCAGCAGAGGTTTATTACAAAGAGCAATTTCCTAGTGGATGAGAATCAGCGAATTTGCTTCCCTGGAGCTGTTGCTGACAGGTACAGATGTGCCCAGCAGCTCCCTGAGTGTTGTGTAAACACTCCTGTGTTGGGAGGAAGGTAGAGGGCACCCAGAGCAGCCCTGTGCTCTCCCCTCCTGCAGGTGGCTTGCTACAAACCTGGAGTTCCTGGGCAATGGCATCGTGCTGGTGGCAGCCCTGTTTGCAGTCCTGGGCAGGACACAGCTCAGCCCAGGAACTGCTGGCTTCTCCATTTCCTGTGCTCTCCAGGTAACCCAGGGTGGAACTAACACCATGCTTGCCTTTATCAAAAGCATCTGCATTTTAATTTCTAAGAAATTATGAACTATTTCTGTGCCTTTCTAGATGCCTTTTCCTACCAAATCCTGCTGTCATTGCTAAAATCCAGAGCATCTGGAGCACGTGGCCCCTTAGGGAATGAACCTCATAAGCACATGCATGGGCCATCTTCTTCCTCCTGCACCTGAGCTTAAATATAAGTCAAAGCAAGCCCTGGGCAGCTGAAGCAAGGTCTTCAGCACCTCTGTTCCCTGCTTGTGGACTACTTGCACAAGAGCCTGAGAAAATAGCAACATGTTCTTTAGCATCCAAGAGTAGCATTTCACTCTCTCTAAACTTGCTGAAGGGGCTATGGCAGCACCTGGCTTTCACTTCAGCATTTTAAGGTTTTCTGGTGCAATCTAATTTCTGATATAATTAGCTGACGAGGAGATCTTTAGAAATAAACACGAAGACAAAGCACAGGTAACTCACAAGCACAGGTCAGGGCTCATTTTATCTGCCCTAAAGCTCCTTTTTCCCCATGGCAGGTAACTGCTGTTCTGAACTGGCTGGTTCGCTCCTGGACAGAAATAGAGAACAACATTGTTTCTGTGGAGAGAGTGACAGAATACCTGAGGACTCCTAAGGAGGTAACTAATCCACTGCTGACCACCTCTGCAAACTCGATGGGTAACTTTTCTGCTCCACCTGAAAAACCTCTAGTCTTCCCCTTCTAAAAGGCCAGGCATGTTTCCTTTAAAGAACTGCAGCATTTGGGTTTTATCCAACTGACTAGACTTGTTTTATAACCTCTGATCATTATTTCCTTAAGAGAGTTATGCATTGGATTGCCATTAAAATAGCTTCACTTGGTAACACTCATGGAACGAGACATTTTCTGCCCATATTTGGAGTATTTATTACTTCAGATGCAACTCTCTGATAACTGCTGGCTCCTAGATAGCCTTTTAGCTGCTAAAAGTCTCCAGTGCAATAATTTTTGTTCTGTAATCACTGAAGTTCTATGTCCATGTGCTGCCCTGGGAGAGGAGGCTTTCACAGTCCTGTTTACAGGGACATATAAAATTTTTTTATTGAACCACTCAGTGTCAGAACTCTGACTTGCAAGCAAATGTTCATCCCCATTTTCAGTAAAGAAAATCTGATTGGCATCTTTGGATAAAGTAAAAAGCCAACAGCTACAGTATGAAAATTTTCCTGGTTTGGAAACAGCAAAGAGATTGGGAGGGTTTGGTACAGATGTTGTCATGAACTTCCCATTGCAGTATGGCCACTTGATTGGGTGATTTAAATCAGCCTTAAACACTTCCATCTCTTCAGGCACCCTGGACTGTGAATGGCAAACTCCAAGGGCAAGTTTGGCTCACTGAAGGAAGGATTGAATTTAGGAACTACAGCCTGTGCTACAGGCCAGGTCTGGAGCTGGCCCTGAGGCGTGTCAGTGTGACCATCAGTGGGCACGAGAAGGTAGGAGAATCCCTCCTTGAGCAGTGAAACCAAAGATCCAGGGGGATCCAGCCCCTGCCTGCACCCAGCTACAGCAGCCTGGCAGCTGCAGGGAAGCAGGAGCCCATCTCCCACACTGCACTCCTTGTCCAGCTCATTACAGCAAAAGAATTCCACTTTTTCATTCTAGTTCCACTTCAAGGCCCTGTTCAAACTGCTAAATCTTGTAATTATTCTTCCCATCAAAGGCTCTCGTGATTCCTTTTCATACAAAACAATTACGAACTATAAATGCTTCCCCTTAAGAAAGTATTGCCAGGCTGTGGAAATCATGAACAGCCATAAAGATCTGATCCATGCAAAGCTGCCTCTCATCAAAAGGCCAAGAGGAACTACACAACATGTTTGTCCAGTGGTGAGAAAACCATCAGCATCAAAACCAAAGCCCTCCCACTGCACTTGACAGGTTGGCATAACTGGCAGGACGGGAGCAGGGAAGTCCACGCTGGCAGCAGGGCTGCTGCGGCTGGTGGAAGCTGCAGAGGGAGCCCTTCTCATCGATGGGCAGGACATTGCCCAGCTGGGCCTCCACGACCTCAGATCCAACGTAACTGTCGTTCCCCAGGTAGGAAACTCATTTCCAAAATCCTCCAGCAGGGCCCTGAACACCTGGGAAGGGCTTACAAAGACTCTGTGCAGGAGGGACACCCAGCAGTTTCCAAGCTGGAAATAATCTCTTTGCCATGTTCATCTGCCATTCAATGTAACATTAGCCACACATTCCCACCCAGCAGGCAGGACCCAAGAGCTCATTTTTATAATTCATTTCAGAAGTTGTTTGTACTGTCTCTGTGCTCAGGATCCAGTTTTGTTTTCTGGCACCCTAAGAATGAATCTTGACCCATTAAACCAATGCACTGATGCAGACATCTGGACAGCTTTGGAACTGACTCAGCTCAAGAACTTTGTTGCAGATTTGCCAGAGCAGCTGGAATATAAGTGCACTGACCAAGGGGAAAACCTAAGGTACCTTTATCTGCAGAAAGACAGGGGCAGGGCAGTGGCAGCCCCTGGGCTTTGAGAACAGAGCTGGTTGGATAAGGAAGCTAATTCCTTTTAAAATATAATTTGTTTTATAATGGTCTCCAGACAGCAAATTGCTGCATTACTGTCCTGTTCAGCAGCATGAAATCAATTCAGAAGACACTAAGGAAGACTTCTGAGATGTAATCATTGTGGTGGTTTGCATGTGTGCAGTACTTAAAATCCCACAATCCTGTTCCAAGTGCAGATTTTCTGGGTGCTATAGCAGTGCCTCCCCTTCACCTCGTTGGGCTCTTTCATGCTGTTACCTGCCTGCACTCCCACCAGCCTCAACCACCCTTTCAGAGAAAGGGAACAATAACCTTTTCATTATTAATTTCAAATGAATCACCTGTTCTGACCCCAAGGAAAAGTGACTACTGGCCTCAGTTTACCACCCCTTTTCTTACTTGCAGCACTGGTCAGAAGCAGCTGCTTTGCCTGGCCAGAGCACTCCTGCGGAAAGCCAAAATCCTCGTTCTGGACGAGGCCACAGCAGCAGTGGATTTGGAAACTGATGTGCAGGTTCAGTCCATGCTGAGGACTCAGTGCAGAGGCAGCACAGTGTTAACCATCACTCACAGGGTGCAGGCCCTCCTGGGCTGTGACAGGTACAGACCCTGCTGAGCAGGGTGGGACTGACACACCTCAACAGCAGCTTCATCTCCATCCTCTTCATATTAACCCTCCAGGCTTTGCTTTAGGCTTTGGAGGATCTCTCTGAAGCCAGCTGGGCACCAACAGGTCAATGAGAGATCCTTCACTCCCACAGCTCTCATGCTGTGTCACAGCCCTTTCCCCCCACTGACAGCAAAACCATGACTGCAGCTCCTTGCACCACCTGAGAGCTGTGACTCTGAAATACCCAACAGCCGCTCACAAATCTCACTCCAGCCCCAGTTGCCAAAAACCCCTCCCAAACTCAGTACTTGGGCAGTCACTCATCAGAAACCCTTTCTATCCCAGCACCGTTTCCCAGCTGAAAAGCTGTTGGAAAGCTTGGCTGAATAACCAGCAAGTACTGAAATTTATTTTAAAACTAAGTAGAAATAACTAAGTTTATTACAGCTGCTGTGTATCCCTAAACTTACACTTCTCTTTTAATGTTCACAGGATTTTAGTCTTGGAAAATGGTCGGATAGCAGAATTCGATACTCCAGAACATTTAATAGCTCAGAAGGGACTGTTCTACAGACTGATGGAAGAATCAGGCCTTGCATGACTCACTCATGGAGTATCCCATAGCAGCACCACCATCAGGAGTAATTGATCTCATAATTGAGTTATTTTGGTTTCTCTCTGAAATGCCTGACATTCAACCAAAGCTTGTTTGAGCCAGAACTGCAGTGAGTAGATGGAAAGGGATGACTTGGAATACATGTTATTTCCATAGGAAACTTAGCAATTCCACTTTATGTTTCCAGATACCAAAACCTCACTTGACTGCTGAAAACGAGCCAGTCAGGACTTAAATACTTTTTATGGTACAAAAGCAAACAAGCCAAAAGGGAAAGACCACAGCATTCCAAATTTGTACTATAAATGGAGCCCAAATATCCATCATACTCAAAGATGACACAGATTATTTTTAAAAGCCAACAAGATTTTATGGACAGCAAGGAAGAGTTTAACTGGCAGCAAGGAAACTTAACTGTTTGCAGTTTGCCCTAAGCTCCAGGCAGTACAAATGAAGGATTTTGTCCCTGTCCTAAGGACTGCTCACTTGGGTGCTGCTCTTACACAGGGCTGGCTCCAGGGCAGCAGCTGGAGCTCGTCCTCCAACGTGCACAGACACAGGGGAGGCAGGAGGAGGCAGGAGGAGGCAGGAGGAGGCAGGAGGATGCCCCTTAGCAGGGAGCACAGGCTGCCCGTGGTCACGGCTGGGCTCGGATCCACTCCCTCCCTCCAGGACGAGAACAAGGCTGGGAGTGGCAGCAGAGCATTCCCACTGCCCCTCCTGCCCAAGGCTGGAGCATCCCCACTGCCCCTCCTGCCCAAGGCTGGAGCATTCCCACTGCCCCTCCTGCCCAAGGCTGGAGCATTCCCACTGCCCCTCCTGCCCAAGGCTGGAGCATTCCCACTGCCCCTCCTGCCCAAGGCTGGAGCATTCCCACTGCTCCTCCTGCCCAAGGCTGGAGCATTCCCACTGCTCCTCCTGCCCAAGGCTGGAGCATCCCCACTGCCCCTCCTGCCCAAGGCTGGAGCATCCCCGCTGCCAAGGGCCCCCTGCTCACAGCAGGACCTGTCCAAATGCTGACACCAACATTCCCAGATGGAATTTGGCCACGAGGAGTTTGCAGGGCTGGAGTGCCCTTGTCTCTGATCCCTGCAGCACACCAGGAGTGCAGCAGGCTCTCCTCTGTTACCTCACAGCTCATTCCTGGTTGCCTTGTGCAGTGCAGGCTAGTCCTGGATGTGCACCCTGGTGCTGCAGAGCCTCTGGCACGGGCGCCTGACAGATGCTGCTGTAACAAACCAAAGCAGAAGCAAAGCCTGCCTGGGCTTCCTGCAGTGCCTGCAGGCAGAGCTGTCCCCAAGTCTCTCCTCAGAAGCACCAGATGACAATGTGACAGACACACACTGTGCTCTTCACTGTCACTCTTGTTAAAGCACCTCATTTTCTACAGAGCTGAAATAAAAACAGAATCAAGTATTGAAATGGGTCTCTTTGGTAAACTAAAGCAAATACAACCCAAAAAGGGGCAGTGGGGAGGGGATGGGAGAGTTCCAGATGCAGGAATCAACCCAGACTGGCAAACCCCAGCAGTTCCCTCTCCAACAGCTGCTCAGTGACTTCTGCACCAACTCTAGAACAGTTTCCAGTTTCTGCTGCACAAGTGCCCAAGATACCAAGGTCCACTGCCTGCTGCCACACTGGTGTTCAGGTACCAGGAAAGAATTTTTTCCCCTCTACTTTCTCCAGATCTCGTACTTGAGGGCACAGACAAAACAATTCCAAAACGAGGTAAGTTATAAGCATTTGGAAGGTTTATCAATGGATCTCAGAAACAGGAGCATTTAGAAATACTGAGATAGGTATTTTTCCTTTTTAACTGAGGTCAAAGAGGGACAGAATTGCCTGTGTTGCTGGGTAATTCTGAAACACACATCTTTTAGCATTCCATAATCTCCACTATAAACATCTTTAAATACTCCTTTTCTGTTCCTAAGTTGGTAATGAAGAGGGAAGGCAACAGGAGACAATAAGCAAAACATACTTTCACACTGGTAACCTTTGAAAGGGCACTGCTTTGCTGTCAGCTAACCCAAACTAAGAACAAGCAAAAATACCATCAGCTTTCACACATCAGGTTGTGCTGAAAAGGGAAAAGAAAAGCAAAAATGACATGAAAATCCCAGCTGGAGTGCCCAGGGATATGTCAGAGTACTGTGATGAATCTGGAGCTCATAGAAGTTATCTGGAAGGTGGTTAAAGCAAAATACATAAAACAGTTATCCCTTAGCGATGCCATGTAGGAGAGAAATGCTGCCTTAAAAAAATCCTTGTCCCCTGATTCCAAGTTTGAGGCAATACTGGAACTGCTAAAGCCAGAAAATAAATTGAAGGTGTCATGCATTGATTGTCACCAAGCTCATGCCAAACACGTTCTGTGCAAGTGGCACTCCCAGTGCCCCAGGTGGTCACAAGATGCACAGGAAAGCCAAGATGTTAAAGGTGTCAGTGACCCAGGGCACAGCACCCCGAAAGGATCTTTATGTGGGTCAGGGCTGGCAACACTTACACAAGCAGCACTGTTCACACACATCAAATAAGATGGGTTTTGCAAGTCTCCTGAAAATTTTGAGCTGTTTTTTTGGCAGAATCAGCTTTTCCAGGTGTGAGAAATCTTCCATGTTGCAGTAAATAATGTCAGGCAAGATACATCAACATACACTGAAAGGAGATAGAGTAAATTCAACTGTACAGCAGCTCCTGTGCCATTCCTCGCCAGGTGACAATGTGACAGGGCTCTCCAAGGATGGGGTGGAAGGGGAGGATCACAAAGTACTCCTGGAGGATGCCTGTTCCCAAGCAGGAGAGGTGTCTCAGTGGTGTTCCCAGGTCCTCCTCTGGATCTCCACAGGGAGCTCCATCTCCACCTTCATGTCCAAGAGCAGCCACACCCCTGCCCACAGCCCTCCTGCTCTGCTTGGACTCTGCTCTATCGAACAGCGCTCCAGCCACTGCTCCCTCCTGTCCATCACTGTGCTCCAGCCACTCCTCCTGTCCATCACTGTGCTCCAGCCACTGCTCCCTCCTGTCCATCACTGTGCTCCAGCCACTGCTCACGTCCATCACTCTGCTCCAGCCACTGCTCCCTCCTGTCCATCACTGTGCTCCAGACACTCCTGTCTATCACTGTGCTGCACATGTGCTCCGGGAATTG